>JAPYYR010001135.1:0-17838 GCA_030523065.1 Aphidius colemani | reverse complement strand
TGTGTGTGTGTGTAAAAATACTCTTATGATGAATTTAACAATATATTTTTCAAATATATATATGTATTAATTAATTAAAATATCAAAGGATGCTAACGGCAGCAGTAAGAAGAAGAATATAATTTATTGTGATTATGTGGCTGAATAAAATGTAATGTAACGTGGCTTGATACTTGCTGGCACATGCTATACTTTTAAACACAAATTATTAAGACAAAAAGGAATATAACAAAAATGTATTTTGCAGTTGACACAATAAGAATTAAAACACAACTGAACAAGCTATCAAGAAAAAAGCCATCAAATACTATTTGAAACGATATCATTGGTTAATATCTATGCTTGGGGGTTTTGTGTGACGTCACATTAATATTTCTCTTAACAATAATATTTATTTTGATTTACTAAATATTGAAAATTCAATTTGTCAAATTAGCTAATCTAATTAATTAACTTTATTTATTTATTTATTTTTACAATGATTATTTATAATTATAATTAATTTGTTTTATTTAAATAAAAAAAAAAAAAAAAAGATTGAATAACGCCATCTCTGAATTAGCATGGATAATGTTTAGGCCACCATGTTAAATAATAATAACAAAAATAAATAAATAAATAAATAAATAAACATTTATAAACAATAAAGTAATTGCATAGTTTTTTAATAATTACATATTGATAATGCTTTGTTATTTGTTATATACTAATAACAATAATAATTTTTAGATTATAATTTTGAAGTCAAATAAGTAGGTCTTTCTGTTATTAAAAAAAATAAATAAATAAGTAAATAAACATATCATCAAGGACATGAAGACCAGGCACTGGACAGTCATATGGCCTAAGATTAAATTATTGTTATGAAACTGAAGAAAATTAAATAATAAAAAACAATGGCTGGATATTTAAAAGACATTAATGGATCAATTCGTTTTGAAGAAAATCCTGATAACTCTGATGTAGGTCAATTGGATTGTTTATAAAATTATTCAATTATTAATATGATTTATTTATAGGTAACAATATTGAAAAGAAAATTACAGGCAAAGACAGATGCATTGATGGTACTGAGTCAAGAGTTTGATCAATGTAGAACACAACGTGATCAATTTAAATTAATGGCTGAACAAATACAAGAAAGATTTTGGTACTTTAAAAAACAAGCAAATGATTCAAGAAACACTAGGTAAATATAATAATAAATTATTTAATTTTTTAATTAAATAAATGTAATATTTATTGTTTTTTATTAAAGAAAATTAACTCTCGATGATGATTTTCGTACAATGGATCTCTTAACTGAAGCTAGAGAACAAAATAAATGTCTACGTCTTCAAGTTGAAACATTGAGACAAAAATTAGGTGATGTACAAGGTGATATTAAAGTATTACGTACAAGTAATCATTCAAATTTAGATCAAAATGAGTCACAACTTGCTCCAGCTGTACATGAAAGAGAAGAACTTATTGAACAGTTAGAAAATTTAAATATAAAATATACACAATTGAAACAAGATATAAAAGTCCTTGTTGATGAAAAGCTAGAATTAGAAACAGAAAGAGATGCATTTAAATGTAAAGCACATCGTTTGAATCATGAATTATCAAAAGCATTAAATGCAACACAGCCAATTGATTTAGATTCACTTATCAATGAGAATAGATATTTACAAGAAATAATTGAACAACTAACTGAAGAAAAAGAAATAGCAAGACAATCATTATCAAAATACAAAGTAAGATTATTTATATATCATTATTCAAATATAATAATAAATATATATTTATTATTTAAAGGGTATGTTGGATAGTAAAAAAATTAAAGGAACAATTCAACTTGGTGGTACAGCTGGTACAGCTGGAAAAATAATGACACTAAAACAAGGTATTAATTATTGCTCGATTGTTTTTCTTTTTTTGCAATCAAAAAGATTTATTTATTTTTTTAGTTGAACAATTACTTGGACAAGAAGTTAATATATCTGCTCAAAAGTCAACAGCTGCATTAGCTGATCTTAGATGTCTTTGTTCAGCTCTTCTTGAATCATTAAATGACAAAACATTGGCCTTGGTGCATCAAAAAAAAGCCAACAAGTTAGTCAATGACTTTTAGATAATTATTTTAACAAATCAAGTTGATTTGTTGGTTTATTTTTATTTGTTTTAAAGAATTTTAGCTGCAAGGATTTGTGAATTGAATAAGACAATGCCATCACCAACATCAAAATTATTGGAAGGATATACTGGCTCCAATGTTGACGACAGTGAGTTCATTAAATTATTAGAAATTAATTGTTTTTAATGGTTTTTTTAATTTAAATTTTAGTTGAAGAAGAATTTATACGTAAAACACTTGAAGATAATTTAACACAACGTGATGATCAATACATGATGAATGTTAAATCATCATCATCATGTTCAGAAAATCCAACTCCAACAAAAACACAATTACCACAAAATTTAGAAGATCTTGTTCAAAAAGCACTTTTAAATCTTGAAGAAAATGAAAAATCAACTTGATAAAAACAAATCAATTAATAAGCATATTTATGTGCATCAAAGGGGTCTTGATGTCGTTGATAAATCCAATACCAAAGATTTAAAAAAGTCATATTTATAATTTAGTTTTATATAATAAGAGAATAAACAAAAATAATTTCACTTAATTGATAATTTATAAAATTTAAAAAATAAATAAATAAAATTTTAAAGGACAAAAGCAGTTATTTGTATTTTTAATTTGACAGTTTAATTTTTTGCCACTCTACACGTAATTTAATTGAGCATGGATATCAAGTTTATATTAAATTAATAGTAAATTAACAGTTGTAAATAGTCGGGATGAGGAAAATAAAAAACAAATACGAACAATGATTTTTTGAATTTAATAAGATCAGCAATTTATTCAGATGTTTATCATAATGAATTAACTTATTTCTTGGCTGCTGCTCCAACCTTGGATTTCTTGGTACCTCTGACCTTCTTCATTCTGTTTTTACGTTCTTTACGTTGTTTTCTGGATTGCTTTTGTTTTTCATAAAGACCGTGTCTTTGGAGTCTGTGTTTTGGTTCAAACTTTTTAGCAAAATCCAATGTATCATAAATCAAAGCAAAGCCAGTTGATTTACCACCACCAAAATGGGTTTTGAAACCGAATACAAAAATAACATCAGGTGTACATTTGTACATTTTAGCAAGTTTTTCACGAATTTCAGTTTTCTTAACTGATGACAAACCAGGATGGAGTACATCGACGACCTGAAAAATCATCATAAATCAATTAGAACTCAATTATCACTTTTTTTAGATTTTAAATAATTTTTCTTTTTTAATGATAATTAATGATAAAACTAACCATTTGTTTACGGCATAATAGTTTATTGGTCATAAACTTCCTGGTGCGGATAGTTGCGCTAGTCCCTTCAGTCTGAAAAATTAACAAATCAACACATGAGTTAGAGGTTATAACAACTATCACTTAAACAATGAATAAACTTTATTCCATCAACTTTTGTTCACTAATCATATTAAATAACAATACTAAACAACTTGTTGATTTATTGACAATTATTATTACTCATCGATTTATATTAATTAATAATTTATCTTTGGATACATACCATGATTGTAATGGTGATTGATCCACTTGCTATCGAGCGAAATGAGAAAAAGAGCGAAACATATAGCTGAGGTTAGCACGCTCTTTTTTTTTTTTTTTTTATTAATAAATCAAGCAAAATGGCTGACGCTTATTCAGCACTACCAACAGCAAAATTAATCTCTCTTTTCATTAATAATAGATGTCACTAGTTATCACTTATTGAAATTATTATTATTATATTTTTATTGTCCGCCATTACGTGTACCCATTATACTCCCCTCGTAGGTTTTTTTTCTTCAATGGAATTTTTCGTTGATGCTTCACAAATTGCATTATTTTCGCGAAAAAATAATCATTTCTAACGCTAATAATTACCACGTGTTGTTTGTTATTTAAATTATTTTTTTACAATTTATATTAGTTTGTAATAAATAAATAATAATAAATATTTAACAAAAAAAACCATATTTATGAAAATAATAGGGACTACATTTTTATGTAAATAAATAAAAATTAAAAATAATAAAAAAAAAAGAAAACAGTGTTTAGCGAGATAATAATAATAACAGCTGGGTTAAAAGCGAATAAATAAATTATTATTTAGTGATTGTGTGTTTAAAAATAATGGCTGATATTGAGGGTAAAAAATTGGCCGAATTACGGGTCATAGATCTAAAAACGGAATTAGAACGACGTGGTCTTGACAAAACCGGTAATAAAGCTGCACTCCTTGAACGTTTATCAAAGGTATATTGATTTTAATATTATATTAAATATATTATTGTTAATATTTATTAAATTTTATTGATGTATAATTATAATTAATTGAATGAATGATTTATTTCCTGGGCGTCTTGTGTATGCGCTTCCTGACGCCATTTTAATTTTATTGATCATCACACATACACCAACTATTATCATAAAATCAGTAACACTATATTTTTTATATTTTTAATAATACATAAATAATTATTATTACAGGCTATTGCTGAAGATGGTGACGATCCAGAAGAATATTTAATTATTCCTTGTGGTGGATCAAATAAAATAAATCCAAGAAAAAATAGTGGTATGTTTATTTTAAATTAATTAATTTATTATTATTAATTTTTTGTTAATTAATTTATTATTATTTTATAGTTACTGGTTCAGTTACACATGACGAGTCACACGATTCACAAGAATTGAATAATCACAGTAAAGATAAAGATGATGCTAAAGACAATCAACAAAATTCAGATGTTGTTATTAAATTAAAAAAAGACACGATGACATCTAACAAAAATACACCTCAAGAAGATGTTGAAGAGATAGAAAAAAAGGAAGTTGATAAAGAAGCAGATACCATGAAAGAAGATGAAAAAATTGAAACTACAGATGAACCAATAGAAACTAATAAAAATGATGATAAAGTTGATATCAAAACAAATGAACCAGAAGAATCAGATAAAATGGAAAAAAATGATGCCAAAAATAAAAATGGTATTGATGATTTAATAATTCCACCACCAGCACCAGCACCAGTTGTTGCACCATCAGTACCAAAGCCAATACCAACATCATTAATAGCTGAGGCAAATGGTATTGATAATGAAGATTCAATCAATTTAACTATCGGTGAAGACGAAGAAAATCTCCTTGCCGAGGAGGTATGTTAAATTTTACATAAAAAAAAAAACATTTGAAATTGAATTTTTTCTTCAATTATTCATGTGTATTTATTTATTTTTAATTTTTGTTTGTTTAGACGGAGACACACTTCAAGCAGAGAGGTAAGTCCGCTAATATTTTTAATTTAAAAAAAAAACAAACGAACAAATTAAGATAGTTAAACAATACATCGAAAAATTATTTTACTATTATAAAAAAAATTTGTACTGTTGTGATATACAGACTGGAGACATTCGCTTGCTCATTGGTTCATATTTTTTTAAATTTTTTTTATATATATATATTTACATTTGACAGCAAACAACTGTTGTATTATTAAAATAACTATCATCAATTACGTTACTAATTAATAAGTCGCAACATGAGCTTTCACCATTAAATATCAAGACTAATAATTTAGTTGATTAAAGTGATGCCGCCCAAATCGAAAATACAACATCAATTATACATGAGAAAATGACGTTGCATCTCCAAGTTCATTTATCTATATATTATTGTAAACATTATACGAAGACTTTAATGATTTTTTTGAATAATACTTTTCATGTGTTTTTTTTCAATAGTGAAAAATACGTCATCTATTACGATTGCCCCAAAGTTTAAATCTAAAAAATAATCTAGTGATTTTAATTCTTTGTGTTTGTTTAATAACAACTTTTTGTAAAATATATATTTATTAGTTTTTTTAAATAATTTTCAATAGTTAAATATGAATTTTCAAGAATGACAAAAAACTAAAATAATGCTCTGATTGCATTTTGTGACCAAGTCAATTGACTATAAAAAAAAAACAAAGTAATCTTCGAAATTGATAGCACAAAATATTATTACATGATAAAGCTTTAACTATTTTCATTTAAAATTTATCTAACGTGTGAAATATTTTATGTGAAGAGTCTTCTCTCGTCCCCAGCTGATTGAGTTTATAAATTTTTATTTTTATTTATTTTTTATTTTTTTTTGGTTTTAAGTACCAATATTAAATATTTATTTCTACATCTTCTGCCCGTCTTGAAACTATTTTTTTTTAACTGAAAATACAAGGGTGACACGTCCAATAAGACAATTTTTAAAATTCCAAAAAATATTCACAAATATTGGAGAGGTGAAAAAAAATAAAAGACAATCTTTTGGTTCTCCCAGATGGGATGAAATTTTCTTCACCATCATAAAAAATATCTTTAAAAAAATTGAAAATAAAATAACTAAGTATAAAAATGAAATATTCGTTTTTAAAATAAAATAAAATAAAAACTCATTTTTAAGTCATATTTAATAGAGAAAATCTCTACCAGCGAAAATTCAAGAAAAAAAAAACGAGAAAGATATCTGAGAAAGGGAAAAAAAAAAAAAAAAAAAAAAAAAAAGTTAAAGGCAGGTTGTTCGTGTTGGTGATGGTGTTGTTATGAAGGATTTGAACTATCTACTTAGTACAACTATTTCCTGATTCAACTGAAAGGATATTGGCATTGAAACAACTGTACAACTTGATTGTTCCTGCAGATGGTGGAGTTAGAAAGAGAATTGAAGATAACAACAACAAGAAAGGTGATTCAATCAAAGGTAACTGCAGATCAGAGGCTACATCATCATCATCATCATCAATCATCAAGGATGGGACATCATCCTCATTGAACAGCGGCAACAAGATCAAGCTGGACACAAGCGATGGAGGCAAGAGGTTGGTCTCACATTGCTAAAACAAAAAAAAAAAAAAAAAAAAACAAATCAAAAAAAAATATATCTATATAAAACATATTTCGAAAGTTAAAAATTAGACAAATGGTTCGTGGTTGGTGGTGTACACATTGACCATCGCAAAACTTTTTTACAAATATGTTTACATAAATAAAATATAACATTGTTGATAAAACAATGTGCGCTCGTTGGATCATCACTACCTGGATGTGTAAGACAATCTACGACAACGCTTCCCTACTTACCCCAAGATCTAATTTATTTCGACAAATTTTTTTTTACACGCAAGATATATAGCTCACTTTTTCATAATAATTATTAATTAATTTTTATTATTTAAATTATTTATATCAACAAGTTTCATAGCTGTTGATTTTTAATTAATTTTTTTTTTATTTAAAATTTTTATTTTATTTTTTTCAATAATTTTTCAAATCATTATTTTATTTTTTAATCCTCGAGCTGTGTTGAATTACGTACAATATATCAGGCTGTAATTTTTAACTCTGATAATTATGTTGAGTTTTTTTTTTTATTAAAAATTGGCTAGCAACTTTTTTTTCAATTTTTTTTTTTGTTGATTTTTTTTTTTTTTTTATAATAAATACTACAATTGTTGATCTTGAAAGAACAAGATTATAGTGATGCTGTGTATTTCGTTACAAATGAATTGATACAAGATGATTTATAATTTGTCATTCAAGATATTCATAATTTTTATCCAATTATTTTGGATAATACGAGGGAAAACATACACGAGGATTAATTCAAGATAATTATATATATCCATTCAACAAGACAACAACATCAACAACAACTTCAAGATCAAAAAAAAAAGATAGAAAAGAAAGAAAGAATTTTAATAATTTTTTTTAACTACATCAAAAAGGTGTCTTTAGTTGGAGCATCAATTTTCAAATGCATCACAATTTTTTATTTTACCTATGTTAATTTTTTTTTTCCATTGAAAAAATTGCTAGCCAATATTTGTAGACTTGACATATTTGCAGAAATGATTATTGCGCCTTAGTAGCTATTTTTTATTTGATTTATTTAAAATAATAATAATTTTTTAATTTCATCAATGAAAAATAAAGTTAATTTATTTATTTTACTTAATTTTTTTCTTGATATAAACACAATAAATAAGGGCAATTATATATATTAAAGTAGTTAATAAATTGATGAATTGAGAATAACGCTTATTTTTTTACAGCAGTGACTCAACAGGCATCAAGGGACAAAAACGTGATGAAAAGGGTAAAAAATTTGATTGCAATTTGTTTATTAACATATAACATGGCATAAATAATATTAATTTTATAATAATTATAGATAAAAAAACATTACCAGTTAATGCAAATAGCAGAAATCTTTGGGTATCTGGATTATCATCAACAACACGGGCAACTGATTTAAAACAAATATTTTCAAGATATGGTAAAGTTATTGGTGCTAAAGTTGTTACAAATGCAAGAACACCTGGTGCAAGATGTTACGGTTATGTAACAATGTCAACGAATGATGATGCTGCTAAATGTATACAACATCTTCATAAAACTGAACTTCATGGACGTGTTATATCAGTTGAAAAAGTAAATATTATTATCTAATTATCTAATTATCTCATTGATATAAAATATATTATTATTAATTTTTTTTATTTATTATTTTAAAGGCAAAAGGTGATAATCAACAAAGTCATACAAAAAAACGCGATGCAGCAAATGGAAAACAGGATAAAAAAGATGACAAAGAAAAAGGTAAAGATATAAATTTAATATCATTAGAAAAAAAAGAACCTGATCAAAAAGAAGATGAAGAAAAATCACTTGACACAGTTAAAAAATTAGATGACAAAGGATTTATTGATGATAAAAAAATGGATGATAAAGATGCTGATGCACGTTCAACAAAATCAACAAGTAAAAAACCAGATAGTGAACGTGGTAGACGTGGTGGTATGCGTCAAGAAAATCATCGTTCTGGTTCACGTTCACGTAGTCGTGAACGTCGTAGACGTGATGATGTTTTAACATTTGCTAAAATACGTGAAGAAAGAGAACGTCAAAGATTACGTGATCGTGAACGTATGTTACGTGAAGAAGAACGTCGTCGTCGTGAAGATATGGAACGTCAACGTGAAATTGAACGTCGTCAACGTGAAGAAGCAGCAAGATTAGAACGTGAACGTGAAAAATTACGTCGTGAACGTGAAAAAATTGAACATGAAAAAGCTGAATTATTACGTCTTGAACGTGAACGTCAAAAATTAGAACGTGAAAAATTAGAACGTGAAAGAATTGAATTAAAAAGACAACAAATGCGTTTAGAAGAAAGTAGACGTGTACCACCACCACCAACAATGAAAAGAACATCAACTGATAGACGTGAATTATATACTGAACCAGATAGAAAACGTATGACTACTGAACACAGAAGAGGACACAGTCCAAGTGATAGAGTTACTGATAGAAGAACAGATATACTTGATAGAGTATCCGAAAGAAGAATGGATACACCACCATCATCTGGAAGATATGATTCAACAAGATCATCACAAGAAATTGGATTAAAAAAAGATGGATTTAAACGTACAAGTGAATTTTCATCACGTAGCAGTAGACCAGATACATTTACTGATGTATCAAGAGGAAGAGAAGTTATTGTAAGACGTGATACACTACCAATTGCATCAGCAGCAAGTGATCCACGACAAGTTAAAGAAAGGTATTTATTTTTAATATAATTATAATAAAATTTATAATAGTCAATTAATAATTAATTAATTAATTATTATCACAGCAGATATGATAGACAAAGTACAACATCTTATGGACGAAGTGATCGTGAAGTTAGACGTACTGATAATGATAATCATAGAAGTTCACGAGACAGTCATACTGGTCGTTACAGTGATAGCACAAAACCACCTGGATCAAGTGCACCTGGACGTAAGTCCTCAACTACTAATTATTTGCACATAAAAACATAAAATAAACATTAATTTTATTTTAAAAATTAATCATTACTTTTTAATTATTAATATATTAATATTTTTCCATAAAAGAAAAACGAAAAAACTTGTAATAATTATTATTATTATTAAAATAAAAAAAAAAATCAATAGATAAATAATTTTAAAAATTGATTACATTTATTTAAAAAATTTATCATAATTAAATTGTTGTTTTTTCTTTAGGTGACAGTCGTTATGGTGACAGCAGTAGAAATACAACAAGTAATTGGCATTCAGTTCCGCCATCAAAATCATCATTTAATTCAGTAACAACAAGTGGTAGTGGAGGTAGTGGTAGTGTTGTCGGTGGGAGTAGTGGTAATAGCAGTGTAAGTGGTCAACGTAGTGGTGGTGATTTAAGAAATGAAGCAACAAGTTGGAGCAGTCGTTCATCTGATAATCCAAATAGATGGAATAGTTCAAGTAGTATAGGAAATACATTGAGACATCCTGGACCACCAATGGGTTATCAAGGTAGTAGTAGTAGTGCTGGTGCTGGTGGACCAATGCAATCAATTGGCCTAACAGCACCTGGTACAACACCATCCTATGAACGTTTTGATCCTTATAAATCATCAATGTCCAATATGAGGAAGTATTAATTAAATATTCAACGAAATAATTATATATTATTATTTAAATAATTAATTTTCTTCATAATTAATTTAAATTTAATTTTTTTTTTTTTTCTCTCTTTTACTATTATTTTTTTTTTCTTCTGTCAATTATTTTACAAAGATAAATAATATTGATAATAATTTACTGACTACATATAGCTCAGTACGTCTTTTATAAACTTTTCCTTTTTTTTTTTTTTTTTCTTTTTATTATTAATTCATGTGTAAAAGAATTTATGTATATTTGTTAATAGACGTTATACATTAACTCATTAATCGTATAATTTAAATTTCAATAAAATAAATTGACCTGAATTATATTACTTTTTTGTTTAAAATTTCGAAAAATTCGAGTATGAAAATAGAAAAATTTGATTTATAAAAAAAACAATATTAATCTGATGAATAATAATGATTTTTTTTTTTTTTTTTTTATCAATAATTTAATGATTAATGGAGTCACGGTGTTTTTAAAAAATTTTCATATATATAATAAAAAACATATTTACATTTATACATTATGTATAGTGAAAATAGTGTGCTCGATGATGTGTGTGTCATTGTTCATCACTGTATTTTGAAAACATCGAAAAAACGTCATTATTAATAAGTCAAATATAGATAATACAGCTATATTATATAAATAAATTGGGGAAAAATTAAAAAAACACTAATTAACAAACTAAAAATAAAAGACGTAAGTAACTAAACTGTTAACATGTGAAAATGTTTGTTATTTGGTAGAATTTAATAATAAATAAATTAAAAATTTAAAAAATACATTTTGTATTATTTTATTTATTATAAAATTCAATTGTTTTATGTTTTTTTTTTTTAAATTATGATAATGATTATCAATATATTTGAATATCAAATATAACTTTGAATGATAAAATTTAAGGTGGGGAACAAAAGCACTTTCCCTTGGTATATTTATCAAGAAGGTGTGTGAGGGATGGCGCCTCTTAGAGGAGGAATGGAGAGAGTATAAGTTTGGTTGAAGTATCAGTAAGTATGTCGAGGTCTTTTCATGGACAGTTGTAGTCAAGACACTGTCCTGCAAGACCAAGTGTACCTATCATTTCCTAAACATTATTTTTATTTTTCAAATTTACAATTAAATAATCCAATAATTAATTAATTATATATTTTCTTTGTTATTGTAAACATTAATAAAATCATATTAAAAATTGCTTATTTAATTTTTTAATAGATACAATTTAAAAGTGCAAACGAGAGTGATTCGTGTTTATTTTTTTCAAGTGGAATGATAGTTAATAAACGATGATTTTTTCACTGAGGTCAACGTCATGGGTGCTAGGTATGTATCCTATAATTCAAAACAAATTAACAACACGTGCGAATATCGAAAAAAAATATATATTCTTTACTAATTTTTTTAACTTGTTAATATTGAAATTATTTAATATTAATTTTTACAATAAATAAAACACAAATAAGTATATTTTTTTCTTCAAATCAACTGTGAAAATTAATTAATTAATAAATAAAAAGTCATTAACATTCAAAGAATATATTTATTTATAATTATATATAATATTGTATTATCTGGGTTATTCGCTTGAGTTAAATGGGTAGAAATAAATAAACCCTGATCGAAAGCCATCATCTTATTGTAATAAAAAAATACGAGAAATTTTTATTTCATTTTTTTATAAATTATCATTAACGTTACGGCAATTTGACTTGCACACTTGAAACCATCAATTGAATTTATTTATGACTTTGTTGTTTTTTTTTTTTTTCAATTAAAAATTAACAAGTTTAATTATCATTTAGCAAATGATAATTTTTTGTTTGAAAATATAATATATATTCGCACGTGATACAAATAATTGAGTAGAACAATTCTATCGTTGGGATTATCCAGGTCATAACGCGGGAATTTGACTTTGGTGAAATCTAGACAGTTATAATTGTTGCAACAATGATATCTTCCTTTGTCTGATAAATTAATCTTTGTTTAGTTTTATAAATTTATTTGAAAAGAAAAGAAAAAATAATCAACTCTTTGTAAATTCAAAATTTCGAATTTTTCATCTATCGAAATGCAGCATATTTAAAAACGAAATGAAAAATTTAAATAATAACAAAATTAATTTTGAGAATAATAAAAAAATATTTAAAAAATACAAATTTGAGTTACAAAATTTGGCACACAAAACTTTCACCACATCCGTGTGTTTATATCTTTATGTTATCTGATTTTTTTATTATCCATTTATTTTTATAAACGTCATTGTGATGATAATTTAAATCATCCAAAATTTATATATATTTTTTTAAGATTTATTCAAGGTCATTGTCGATGATGAGTTTTACTTTTTTTAAAAAAACTTTTCGATGAAGAAATGTAGGATGTAATTTTACTTTTTTTTTAGTTTAAAATTCTTTGAAATAAACTTTTGAATTTGATGATTGATGGTTCCATGAAATTGGTTGAAAGATTTTTTTGTATTTTTTAAATTTCAATGGTAGACAAAAAAGATGGACAAGCCAAGGTAACAACGTCAAACATTTGGCTAGACAGTGAATCACTGTTTGTGGTTTATTATAAGCTAAGAAAGCCATACTTTCCCGCATCAGGGATAACTTTCACCGTCGATGAAACAACATAGTTATTTTGTATGCATAAAAAAAAAATATATCCAAGCTTTTAAATGAGAATTGAAAAATCATGTTTCCTCTTTTATTTTTAATTCTTTTTTTCTGATACATGTGTAATTACTTGAAATTCTTTCAACTTTTATTTATCTCAAAATGTCTATTTTTAAATTTTACTTTTCTTTTTTGAATAAAAAATAAAAATAACTATCAAGTCAACAAACTTATAGTTATGAAATTTTTAATTCAATAAAAAATTCAATTGATGATATTGTTTGTCCTAATTTAAAAATTTTGAAAACCGGATTTAAAAATATTTATAATATCTCTAACTATTCCACGAAAATTGGAAAGCCCCGGATATTAATTTGCATATGTTATATCATGTTTGTTTAATGTCACCTTGGGTTTTACTTGTTGCGCAAGATATTTGGGATTTCCAATTAGTTGATGTGTAATGTTATTTATATTCAAAAAAATTTATTATACAATGTATATCTATGACACTTTTTATTTTATATAATATTAAAATTTATTATTTTATTTTCTCTACAGGAATTTTTTTAATTTTAAATTATTTATTACTGTTGGTATTGGCTTATGATGACAATCCACAATATCAAAATCAACGTAAGTTTTATTTAACAAATAACAATACATTATTTATATAAAATTAAATATATTTATTTGTATTTTTTATTATGATGACTTTTTAGGACATGCATATCGAGCAAATAATCATCAAACTCGAAGACAAAGTGACAACTGGGATAATAATTTACGTAAAAGTTTAATAAATCGTCGTGATACAGAAGAATTATTAAATCCATCTAAAGTACAATATACAAAATTAATACCAGTACGTACAATTGAAGCTAAAAGAGATCCATTAATGACAATAAGTGAAACACTTGGTGCACTTAATACAGTTGGTAGTTATATTGTTAATATGACACGTGGTGGTGAAAATTCATCAAATCCATCAAAAGAATTACCATCAGCAATTTATACAATATCTAAAAATATACTTGGTAGAAATGTTACTGATAGTATTGCACCATTAGTTAGAGGTGTTAAATTATCAACAAAACCAACAACAGCATCAACAACAACAACAACATCGACAACAACAACAACAACAACACCATTACCATTACCATTTACATTGACATCTGGATCATCAAGAATTGATGAAAATAATGAATTAAATACCGTCAGAGATAAAGATTCTGGATCATCATCATCATCATCATGTACAACTTCTGATGGTGGTAATGGTAAATGTCAAGATCTAAGTAATTGTCCACAATTACTTTTAGATTTAACAAAATTACGTCAATCACTTTGTTTTAAAAGTTTATTTGTTCCGGGTGTTTGTTGTCCAATTGATAAACCAGAATCAACAACTTATCCAAGGTAAAAAGAAAAAAAATCTAAATTTATTTAAATAATAATGATATAAATATTGTCATTTCCTGGAGAGATTTTATTTAAAATATTGACAAAAAACTTTCTATGATTAGAAGGAGAATAATATTAACTTGATGAACGAAATAATATTTTTTTTTTTTATATATATTTTTAGTCAAACATCAAGCACGTCAATTGTAAGTGAAAGTGGACGTCCCACTAGACCACCATATAGACCAGTCAAACCAGCAACACCAAGACCAATACCTTTATTTCCAATTACATCAACAACAACAACATCTGTTACAATACTTCAACAATTACCTGATTTATTTTTAAATACAACAAATGAAGTTATTGATAATATTGATAATAATTTTATTCAAGAAGACGAAGGTAAAATATTTTTTTTAAGTTTTTATTTAACTTTTAATTGTATTTAATTGTATTAAATATTAATATTTTGTTTATAAAAGAATGTGGAGTAAGAAATGCAGGAAAATATCGTGTTGTTGGTGGTGAAGAAGCTTTACCAGGTCGTTGGCCTTGGATGGCAGCAATATTTCTTCATGGTACTAAAAAGACTGAATTTTGGTGTGGTGGATCATTGATTGGTCCACGTCATATATTAACAGCAGCTCATTGTACCCGTGATCAACGTCAAAAACCGTAAGACCAGATATAATAATAAATATTCAAAATAACATAACAGTAATACAACATTTTTATACTTATCTCAACTTGAAGCATCTATCATCATAATTACATGATTACGTATACATATTTTATATATTATTTTCTTTTACTTTTTATATTGAAACCTTGGGGGTATCAGATTTTCTGCTCGTCAATTTACCGTACGTCTTGGTGACATTGACCTCGAACGTGATGATGAACCATCCTCACCTGAGACCTACACTGTCAAGGCCGTTCATGCACATAATAAATTTTCAAGAGTTGGATTTTACAATGACATTGCCATACTTGAATTGAGTAGTCCAGTTAAAAAATCACCTTATGTCATACCAATTTGTCTACCACAAGGACGTTATCGTACGGAAATTTTTTCTGGTGCAAGACCAACTGTTGTTGGATGGGGAACAACTTATTATGGTAAAAAAAATTTATATATATATTTAATTTAATAAAAAATAATAGCTTTAATTTTATTATCATAATTATTTTTATTTAATAACAAAAAATTCCAATGAGTCAATAAATTTCTAATTTTTTTATTTCTTCATCTTCATTATATGCTGTTTTTTTTTTTCATATTTACTTCAAGTAATTATCCAGTATATTTGCAATTAAATTTTATGCCATCATAAAATGTATTTTCTTCTTCTTTTTTTTAATTTTGTTTCCGGATTTCTCAGTAAGGACAAATATCATGAAATTAAATATTTAAAAAAACGATTTTTTTTTCTTTTTTTTTTATCAGTTGTACTGGTTATTTAAGTATTTCCTTTCTCTCTGTTCTCGAAAGTTTTAAATACAAGACATAAAATAAAAATAAAATTATAAATTGAAATGTATATATTAATTTTTTTGGTAATTTTCCGCAGGTGGAAAGGAAAGCACTGTTCAACGTCAAGCAGTATTGCCTGTATGGAGAAATGAAGATTGTAATGCAGCCTATTTTCAACCAATAACTGGTAATTTTCTTTGTGCTGGTTATAGTCAAGGTGGTAAAGATGCATGCCAAGGTGATTCTGGTGGTCCATTGATGCTCAGAGCTGAAGGTAAATGGATGCAAATTGGAATTGTATCATTTGGTAATAAATGCGGTGAACCTGGATATCCTGGTGTTTATACAAGAGTCACTGAATATTCTGATTGGATTAAAAATAATGTATTTTAATTTTTTTTTATAATCAAAGAAAGTTTTATTTTTAAATTGCCACTGAATCAAATATTATTTTGATAACACTCTTGAATTTCTCTTGAATTTTATTTGTTTTATTCAAAGTAGAATACAATTCTTTTGTTAAAAATATTTTAAATATTTTTTATTTTTATCTTGATTTGATTTTTAAATCATGTTTATTCAATTGACTCAATTTTTAAATAAACTTTTTTTTATTTTTCAATCTTTGTATATAGAAAACAAAAAATATGATAAGAATTTTTTTATTTTATTTTATTTTATAATTATTCAGGTTATAATTTTTAATTTTAACAATAATTTTTTTTATTTTTAAATATAAGTTAATAAGTTATTTAATTATGTATTATAAAATTATCAATATTGTACATTTTTTGTGATAAAAATTTTTAAAATTACATACTTAAAAGAAAAAAAACAAAATAAATTTGTCTCTGTTGGTTTATTTTTAATTTAAGATTTATTTTTTCTGTAAATAAATGAACAATTAATAATTAAATTTGATGACAATTTAAAACAACTATATAAAGATATTTATATATAGAAAAAAAAAAAAAACATTTGAATTAATTTAAGACATAATGATGAGTTTGCAAATTTACTATCGAATAGAATGAAATTTTAAAATCAATTTTACTTTATGTTTTTTTGATTTTAATTTAATAGTAATTATTCATTAATGCATTTATTCGCAGTTCAAATGAATTGTTTAAGGATATAATTTATATACATATATAAAAATGCTTCAGATTGAATGGTGAGTTCATTGAAAGGTCATCGAAAATACATCCGATTGCCCCTTCTCATTTCTTTGACTTTCTTTATAAGTTTTTTTTTTTTTTTTTTTTTTATAGTAAGGCTATAAAAACAATCGAACTTTTCATGAATGACGATATAAATTGCTTTGACTTGTTAAGTACTGTTCTGAAGATTTCATAATTTTTTTTTACAGTTATTTTTATGTTATTTTTATTTGTTTGATGACGTGGAAATTTAGTAATATATAGAAAGTGAAATTAAGTTATGTGTTTAGTATAGAATTGAATTGAAATAAAAAATTCAACGATGGCTGTAGTTGGATCCAATGAAGATATTCAAAAAAGATTAAAGGTAATTGACCCAGTTGTAATTGAACCTGGTTTCTTACGTCTTGAACTAGAACCTTTAACAGATTCTTTAAAAGAAAAAGCAAAAAATGAATTACGAGAAACACCAGAGATTGTTAATGAAGCACTTGCTGAAATTAGAAAATTAATTCAAGGTAAATAAATTCTGGATAATTGACAAATTAATAAATATAAATAAATAA
>JAPYYR010001134.1:0-37123 GCA_030523065.1 Aphidius colemani | reverse complement strand
TATGTATGCATGAAATATTATTTATCTCGGCGAACTCTGAAAGATCACCAGGAATCATTAAATTAATTAATAAAACACAACAAGTTAACTATATCATGGCTTATTTATTTTTACTTATGTTATTCGTCGTGTTTACATATTAAAAAAGGAAAAATAACATTGAAACTTCAAAAAAGTAAAGGATTACGAATCAAAAAAATCCTCGGGTCTGCTTGTATCTCCATAGAGTATGGTCGCGTGGCGGGTGACAGAAACGTCACTCGCGCACCCCAACTTGAACACAGTGAGAATGTGAATATTGTTCGGTGGCACGTGCTAAAATTTTGTTTACTCAACCCCCTCGATTGTAATGGAATTATAAATTCAAGAGCCAAACAACAAAACACATCTGAGTCCATATGGTATGTGATACTTTTGTTTCGACACAGATAATATCCCATAACTTGTACTTGCTACTTTGAAATCATTTTAAAATTTACTCATATCATCAAACTAATCATAATCAAATATAATTCATTCATCGATTTTATTAGAATCAAAATATACCCACAATTTCTGCGTTTGCATTTTTGATAAATTTCGGGAAATATTATTCGTAAATCATCAGAAGTTTTCGTATTATTTCGGTCAATTTTTCGCGAACAAAAATTGAAAATTTATATAAATAAAAATAATTGAATAAAGAAAGCTAAAAAGCGTTGACAAATAGACTGAATGGTACATACAAATACCATGAGTTTCAATTAATTCGATGAGTGTGTATGGCAAGTGGAAGCCATTCTAAATTCATATTTATATTGCAATTTATATAGATGTAGCTGCAGTATTATCGAGATTGGTTCAACGTTCCAGCAAGCTTTCCACCTGAACCCGCTCGTTTTAAAACCCCTACTTGCATCACCATCACCACCACTACCATCATCATGATTACCCTTCACGCAAAACCCCCTTTCATTTGAAATATCTCTGTCCTTTTTATCCCCAATCACACCGCCACCGGCTAAGTGCGATCCATTACCAGTAATGGAATGCGCCAATTATAACATTTGCTGAATAATTAGCGGTCACTAGTCTACCTTTGGAATAAAAATATAAATAAAATTTTAAAGCACGTTGCCAAGTAGTTTTTTCACTTGGTTATTATCATATAAAACTGATAAAACTGATAAAAAATAGCCAGAATTTTCGATAAACGTAGCAGACAAAGTTGAAAAAAAAAAAAATATTAAATAAATCACTTGAATAATATTCTTTTAGTATATATACTTTGTACCTGGTCAATAAGGCTCATTCATATTTCAATTTAAAAATGAATATATAATGAAATATAAAAAAGCAATTTGTTCAAGATGAAAAAAAGGGATGATAAAAATACATAAATAATTACGTAAAGCTATTTTTTTAATGGAGTTTTAAGTTGATTGGTTTAAATGAAAAAAAATTGTTTAATAATTTGATTTACTTGGTAGATAATGTGTTGGAAAATGTTTTTTTTTTTTGTGATGAAATATGTTGGTTGATCAAAGGATGAATTGGCAAATGATGCTCATGTGTGCAAAGCCAATTCGTGGTGGATTTAACTGACCATTAAAATCTCGTTAGAATGTTTAGTGAGAGTATCAATAATTCCTGCTGTGTTTCAGCTGGCAACCCCTTTTATCTCTTCACCACCTGTCATAATTTCAATCGTGTATTATTTTTTTAAATAGATACAACTAATAAAAGTGTAATTTTTAATTTTTATATGAGCAAAGTAAATTTATAATTGCGTCAATTATTTAGGATAAAAAAAAAATATTTACACGACAGATAATGTCAATTTTATGTGAATAAAAATACACAATTTAAGAATAAAAAAATTTATTTTAAATAAAAAAGGCACTGAATCTCAAAGTGGATTTTAAAATTGAAAATCATTGCGGCTCTTGATCCCCTTAGCTTCACCAGGCAGCTGCAATAAATTCACCTTCACCCTTACTATCAGTCAATTTTTTTTTATCAAGATCCTTCGGGACACAGACTAGAATTTTAGCTTTTTATTTTCAAGCAGAATATAAAATGAAAAAATTATATTTATATTGAACAGACACATTATACTTATTAAATATCTTTATGAAATTTTCTTCGTAAAAAATTGTTAAATTCATGTATTTTCTTGTAATAAAATTTTTATGTTTAAATTTTTTGTCTTTATTTATTTCGCTCAAGCATAAAGTACTCTCGTTACTTTTTGAGTTAATTCAATCAGAAGTGCGGAAGGTGAGAGAAAGAAAATAGTTTATGAGACAAAAGATATGAAGAAGAATAAGGAAATGCATTTTCTCACTCACTTCAACTTAATTTTCAATGCTTTGACATGTAAATTGTCTGACAATGAATTTTCATAAAACCTTTTACCTGTCTTGTGTATATGAATTTGTTTCTTTTTTTTCAGCGAAATATAATAAGAATTTTTGTAGGCTTTGTGTGATGCTATAGATGTTACATTATACACAAAATAAGATAGACAAATTGTACATGAGAGTCATCACAAAAAGATGGAGTAAAAAAATAAAAATAATATTAAAGTTGAGAAGTGAAAATGAGAGATGACGTCTTGGTATTAATCACTGTCTACTTTTATGATTTTCTCGACTCTCATGAGTTTATTTATTCACTCTTTTATAGACATATACTTTACCCTTCTTGTCGTGTTACCTTGAGGGTTCTTTAAGTCAAAAAAAAAATACATAAAACAAACAAAAAATACTTGAAAAATTATTGGATTATCTGAGATTAAAGTTCAATGATTTAAATTGATTGATCAAGTTGGCTTGATTTTTTATTTCCCAGCAGCTTCTCATATTACAATAAAACTTAAATTGAACAAGCCAAATCTGATCAAGCATTTTCCTGATTTCAAATTCTATCCCAAATCTTGTTTAAAAAGTTTATACAAAAGTTTTAAATTAAAAATTAAATTTACCTCGAAAATTGGACATTAATAAACTTTATTTTTTCAGAAAAAGCTCCATATAAATTCAACAAAACTTTATATTAATTTTTAATTTAAAATAGAAATTATTTTATTAATTTATAAATTAATTAAAACTATAGTGTATTTAATTTACAAAATTTTTTTTTATTCAAAAAAATTTAACTTAAATAATTATCCCAAGTAAATTGATGAGAAATTAAAAGAAAAAATTAAATAAAATAGCTAAAAATGTTGGCAAGTAAAGTGGCATTTTTCTATCTATATATATGAGAAAGCTTTTTCTGCAAGAGGTAAAGTAACGATGAGGGAGTTCCAGTAACGGGACGCAAAGGGTAGTATCTAAAATGGGAAAAAAAATAAAAATAAATAAAGAAGCGACTATATAAGAAAGTGGAGGGTAAAAAAAAAAGTAAATAAAAGTAGAATCTATGTTGAGTATAGGAGTGTATCGCTATGATAGTATAGGTGGATGAAATAGAGGGATGAAGCTGGGCAGAGACGGAGGGAAAGAGGAGTTGGTTAAGGTGGCACGGGGAATAAACCATGATGTCGTTGATTAATACGGTTTACCAGTAAGTGTAACGGAGTGTGCAGAAACGCTCACAGTGTCCCCTCCCTGTAGAAAACTCAATTCCCTCCCATCATCAAAAAGAGGGAGTGAGTAAAATATATAGAGATACTTTGATGGAACATAAAACTAGCTAAAATTCTCCCACTGTGTATTAAACCAAGCCACGTGCCGATCAATGGCGTCTCTAGTCTGATTGGACGAGAATACGACCAACCCCTTCTTGGAGCTTTTATATCAAGAGTCTCTAATAGAGAATATAGCTGTGTGATATTGTAAGAGGGGGTGTATAAGAGCAAACGAGAAAGGAGCTTTTCTTCAGAAAAGCATTGATTGCCAACAACCCTCGTCCGACCTTCTTCTTCCGGCTTTATTTTATATATTTTTTTTTAACTTTTCTTTGTTTTTATTTTTATTTATTTTTATACTCTTTTATGGTTTTATCTGTTTGTTTATTTTATTTTTATTTCTGGACTTTGGTTTTTACTCTTTTTTCATCACTTTTGGAGAATCAAAATTTCTAGGTACAATTTGTTGGGATTATTTTTACATGTATGTAACTTTTTTTTTCATATACAGTTTGATGGCACGCGACGTGTAAAGATATTTTTCAATTGGTTGGCAGATTATTTGTGATGTAATTTGTATGATAAATAATATGGGTAATTAAAAAACCAACGTTATTATCACGAGAACAAGTTTATTTTTTTTTTTCTTTTGTTATGGCTACTGTGTGTAATGTATTCTACAATATCATCTAAATTATTAATTCATTATTTTAAATATTATTATACATTATTATCAATTTTATGTAATTGTTTTATTTATTTTTTTAATTATCATTTACTTTTTTTTTTTTTATTACAATTGTTTGTCAATTATACTGACATTTATTATGGGCAAAATTATCATACAAATTTATTTTCATTTTTAAATATAACTTTGCTTTTAAATCATTTCTAAAATATCTAATATTTTTTACCTTAAAAATTCTTTGGTAAATATTATTTGGCTGTTGATTATAATTTTTTTTCTTAAAAAAAAAAACAAATTTTAAAATTAAAAAACAAAATACTTACTATGAAAATCTATGAATTATTATTAATATTATTATGAATATTTTTAATTTGTTAATTAGTTTTTCATTAATTTCATTTATAATTTAAATAAAATTTTCAAGAAAATACCTTTTTCTTATTTAAAAAAAAAAAAAAAAAATCAATGACCAGGCACATTGAAAAACTTGGTCCTGATTTATACAATACAATCGTCAGTAATTATTGTAAGGAATAAAATTTTATTTTTGATTAAAAACTATGTGTGTGTGTTTGTCTTTGTGGTCTATATGAATACATTGCAAGACTTGAATTAATTATTAAAATAATTTTTTTAAGGATTTTCTTTAGTACTAGGTTGTATTTGATGAACGACACTTGGTAAATGATGATGATGATGATGTTCTGGTCTTCTAGATAATCCAAGAAGTGGTGGTAACAGTGGTAATGATAAAGGCAATGGCAAACCACCAGGAAAACCAGCAAGACCACCAAGTAATGCTGTTGCTGTTGAATGTTCTTGTGCTTTACGTCTCAACTCAGCAAGACTACTACTTCTATGTAAATCATTTGTTCCTGGTTTACAACAACCACATAATGTACTTGGCCATCCAGCTGGTGACCATGATAACATATCTTGTAATGTACCTGGTCTATGATCACTTGTTGTCCATATACTTGGTGTTGTTGATGTTGATGTTGTACCAACAATTTTATTACCAAACATTGGTGGTGAAAATTGAGCAGCCAAATGAGGCGAAAAAAATAATGATGGTGTTTCAACTGGCCTAAATCCAGCTGATGTTATTGTTGTACTGTAAAAAATATATATAAACATTTTTTTATTCACAATGTGATTGAAAATATGTTATTTATCAGATAAATTTACATCAATAATTTGTGTTCAAGTAGTGGCCAATAAAATAGTGCCTGCGGTGTCTTAATTCAGACATCAAGTGTGATAATTAACGGCAATTAGATGCACAAAGTATGAAAGCTCTTTGCTTAATTTTCTCGCAAACACAACATGTTACACACACACTCACACACACATACCATAGCTAACTCATGATCAAAATATATGTATGGAAAAGCCCTCACGTGAGACTATTACGAAGAGTGTGTAACCTTGCCCGAGGGATTTCTAGGATCCGATTACGTTACTGCTTAGCTCACACCTACATTGCAACCAATTTCCAAACGTTTACCCACTTTCACTTTGCTCGATTTAACGTGAAAACCAAAACTATAATGATAATTCAATTTATTGAAATAATTTATATTAAATATTTGTTAATTTATTATTTTATATTGAATATATGTAGCCACTTTAGCTGTCTGGTAGATAAGTGGACTTTTCACTGATGTAAAAGAGGATGTACTCAACAAAGAAAATAATGGGTATAGAGATAGTTGGTGGATGTTGT
Source organism: Aphidius colemani (assembly GCA_030523065.1). NCBI lineage: Eukaryota > Metazoa > Arthropoda > Insecta > Hymenoptera > Braconidae > Aphidius > Aphidius colemani. The sequence goes on along the minus strand of JAPYYR010001134.1, from coordinate 31,096 downwards.
AAGAAGATGTCTGGATTCATATACAAAGGGGTAAGAAAAAGAAGAAGGAAAATATATTAGCGTACATGTGGATGTACACCTTGTGTATATATTTTGAGAAGAAACTTGATGTTTTCCCTCGCACTTGGCCCATTGAGAAGCAAACAGGGTGAGTATACACCAAGACTCAGTTGAATAAATTATAAGGATATATTTATGACGAGCGGTTTTAAATAAATTACAACGGTGAAGACGATAAAAAAGTACAGTACTATATATAAACCTTCAACGCAAGTATTTATTTTATTTTTTTTTCCTATTTTTTTTTATATTCCAGCTAAGCTTTATTTCTTTCTGATTATTATTTTTCCATCAAAAGTTGACAATAAAAACTACTATTATTATTTCCTCGAAAATTTGTTCGAAAACAGCGCCGTCTATTATTTTTTTGGCAGAACTAAAAGCGAAAATTTTCGTAAAATCTTCGAAGGAGAATTTTACAAAAATACAAACAAATTTTGAAAGGTAAAAAAAATTTAAATAAAAAGAATTAGAAGTGACAGAGAAGAAAAAAATGATTTAAAAGCTCCACTGGACGTTGAAATTTAAACGAAAAATTTTGAAACACGACTAATCTCATGATTTAAAGTTCAGGAAAATTACGAGAAACTATTTGGCTGATATTATCTTTTATAATTGTGAAGCTAAAATTATGCAATTGAATTATCTTAATTCCCAAATTTCAACTACTCTTGATGATGAATTTGTTGGGGAAAAAAAAAAAATAGAGTACAACTATGCAGGCGACAATTATTGCGATTAATCGAGTGAAATAAATTGCCAAGGGTGGTAGTGAGATGTCCGGTTTCATCCCTCATAAAAGTTATATGCTTCGAGTAAGTTGGCTATGAAAAAAAAACCAAAAGTTCGAAACATTGGTTTATCTTTTATACAACATAGAGAGATGTTTCCAAACAGAGAAGGAAATAAAGTTGCAGAATTTAATGGTGCGTGTCTAACATCCGGCATCGCTCGGTTTACTCTCTGCACTGAACACACAGATGATGATGATGGTGGTGATGATTACAATAATAATAATAATAGTAGTGTTGGATGCTTTATAAGCGCATTGATATTTCCTAAAGACGTAAATACGAATAGCTGCTAAAAGCTCACCTAACAACGGGTGGTCTATGGACCCCCAACTGTGTGATCTCTACATTACCATTGAAGAAAAAAATTTATAAAAAAAAAAAAAACATAGAAATTGTCGCGACAATGTCTGACCCAAGGATGTATGGCCACAAAATTTACTGAAATTCTTTTCATTGGATGACAATTGTCTCATTATTTTTCCACGCTTCACCACCAACATAATTTATTATTTTTAAAAATATAAAAAGTAAATTCTCTTACTCTGGCGAATGATAAACCAAATAATTTTTACCTGTCTGTTGATTGACCATGACTACTTGATGGTAATGATAATCTAACTGGTGTTGTTGGTGTTGGTGGTGTTGCAACACCACTCAATGATGTTGCTTGACTCTGTGATTGCTGTGGTCTTGGACTAACTGATGCTGATGTTGTACTTGGACTACGTGAACATACACCACCATCTTGACCATTATCTTCACCCTCACCACTTACATTATCAATTTGATCATGATGATTTGTTGGGCTTGGTCCACTTGAAGAAGATGGCGGCAATCCACCCTCAATAGTCGTTGCTCCGTTACCACCAATACCACTACTTGTTTGTAAACTTCCACCCTCACGTTTACGTTGTTCCTCCTTCAATCGTTCACTTTTTCGCCATTTTGCTCGACGATTTTGAAACCATACCTTTAATTAATATTAATTTTTCAATCAATCTCAATTTTAAATTTAATATTTACAAGTTTATAAAGAATTTCGTGTTACTTTTATGACAAGAAAAATATGAGAGAATAAAGAGTTAAAAAAATCTGTCAGGTGATGAGATAATTGCATGTACTGAAACTACACTTTTTGCCCGAGGCGACAAGACTCCCAGATGGGAAACGAGCCTTGATGAAATAAAAAAAAAAAAAACACATATGGAGAACGTACATGTTCAACGAGCCAACATGCTCCAACCACATCAACACTCAGTGTTTTTTAAAAAATTTTATTTATATTATTTTAAAAAATTTATAATTATTATCCAAGTGTTTCAAGTTTTACCAACGAGACTAACTTGACATAATGCCAAAAATTATAGTCACAAATTTTACAAGATCACTCAAACAATTGAGAATTTTTTTAAAACAAAAAATAATAAAAATAAAACAATACGCGTATGGCTTTTGTAATGATTAATAAATAATAATTTAGAATTGAAAATAATAAAAAATTACAGTGTCAGAATGTTAGAAAAGGGTGAGACTGATTTTGATGGCAGACAGATGAAATATAATAATATCATAAGGGTTGCCAGAGCGAGTAATAGCCAGGAACAAAGCCACATATCTCATGGGAATTTTCCAAGAGTATTTTTCTATTACATTTATATAATAACCATCAATGTGGATTTAATAGTAACGTCAATAATCTTTATATGTCTTCTAAAAAGTAGATAAAAAATAAAAGAATTTTAAACAAAAACATAAATTCAATTTTGACAATGTAAAATATGTTTAAAGCAAAAAGCTAATGATGCAGAAATTTGATATGATTTGATAATTAGCTGGATGTATGGAAAAATAATTTTTTTTTATTTATAAAATTGTTGAGTGAGTACGTGCCTTGTTGGGGGGTATGTAGCCTGATCCCAAAAGTCCCTTAATTGGAGTGAAAAATAGGGAAGACGTTAATGTGGAGAAAGGCACTACATAAACGCGCCTATTTGTCCATTATTTTAAATTCCCTTTGTTCTTTACTAATGAAACAATGAGCCTGCGCTGTAATTGCGTCACACTCAACAAATCCTTGGCTCTATTTTACTCTTTTTTTTTGTTTTCTCTTTATAAATTTTGCTTTATTCTATCACTTTTATTATTTAACATCAACTGAACATGTGTGTTTGTCTATTTCAAAGCAAATTTAATTAAAATTTTTAATTTTTACAGAGTTTTTTTTTGGTAAATCGTTGATACGTAAAATATATTTCATATAAAAGTTAAATTAAATAGCTCATGAGATTAATTTTAGTATTTTTAAAATATTTTTGGAGTTGAAAAAAAAAAAAAAATAAGTAGTCAAGGTTTTATTATGGTCAGACGTCGTGAGTGTATAATCCATGAGATTAAGAGCTTATTGCTGTGAAAAATTATGGCAGTTTGAAGGTGTTGAAAGGCACATGAGAGGATAATATTGAAGCTGAGAAAATATATGTAAATTTTTTATATAAAATTTTATCAACTTACTTGGACTCTGGCTTCAGTTAAATTAATTTTCATTGCAAGATCCTCTCGAGTAAACACATCGGGATAATGAGTTTGTGCAAATGCTGATTCTAATTCTTCCAATTGTTGTAATGTAAATGTCGTACGATTTCTTCTTTGTTTACGTCGTACAAATGAATCTTCACCAACTCCATGAAGTGCTGGATGATAAGCTGAGTAACTTGTGTCTGAAAAGAATAATGAAACTACAGAAAAACTTTTATATTTAATTTTGTTGATAAATATTTCTTCTTTTTTTCTTGATAAAATCTAAATCGAAAATAATTATCATTGGCCATTTGAAAAAAATAGAAAGTCCCTCCGCCGGGAATCGAACCGGAGTGTTTCGCATAACGAGCAAATGTCATGGCCTCTAGACCACTAGCCTTTTTTTCACATGCTAATGACAAATTAAATGACAAAACTTACTGATGTCTCTTCCCAGAATAATTTAAAGTATAAAAAATAATTTATTTATGTTTTCATAAATAGAATATTTAATAATGAATTTAAATTTATTTAATCAATCTAAGCAAATGCTGTAATTGAATATAAAATTGATTAACGTGAATATATTTTTTGTAAATAATAATTGCATATAAATTTCATGTGTTTGATGTATTTATATTTAATGTACATATACGATATACAAATAATTATTATCGATAATGGAATTTTAATTGGTAGATCACCTTTGTATACATAAATTGTGTATCGTGTGGTTTTGAAACTGCAACACTTGTATATGTATATACACATGGAAAATCAACCAAGAGAGGAATATAGGGGAAGCTTTTGAAAGCTCGCTACAAAGCCAACTAGCCAAGAGCATGGATGTTTTGAGCTTGCAGGAAATGGATGGAAGGATTATACACCAGCAGCAAAGCGCACATATTCTCATCAATCATTCAAAGCAATCAGCGCAATTAATTACCACAATGTTGAGCTCCAAGGATCAGGTAAATTAAAAAAGACAAATTAATTTCCTAAATTTTATACTGGCAAAAAATAAAATATCATAATTATTCAAAATTTAATTTTATTACAATAAATATTTGAATTTTGTTTTATAAATTATTTTAAATAATAAAAAATAAAATTTATAAAAGTAAAAGTTAAATTTATTTGTCAAGGATCAAGTCCCCAGGTACAATTTGATTTATTTAAAAGAAATTTATATCTTTCTTTCTCCCATGCAAAAAAATAAAATAACAAAACTAAAATCCACTCAACATCTTGAATTAGAGTCTGATAAAGTAAAGCCTGGATCTATTGGTATATATTTATCTATAAAATTATATATAAGAGAAAAATAAAAAGACTGGGAAACAAGACGTTACGAGACAAACGAAAAGGTTGATCCAATAAAAGAGAATAAAAAAAATTAAATAAAAGTAACTCAGAGCTTTTGAGATGGACCAAAAGTATTCATAATAAATATTATATTTTTGACTAAAAAATACAATTCAATTCAATTTATTATAAATAAATTAATTTACTTTTTATAATCAAATTAATTATTTGTTATTTTAAAGAATGCCACTTGACTTGATCTTGTTATTTCTATTAATTTAAAAAATAAAAATTGTCAAAAGAGTTGAAAGTGGATATATCCTTTGACTCTTTTAATATTCCAATGAAAAAGGGAGGACAAGAGATGTTCTACTAAAATACGTGCTCGATAGCATATTTATATTATTCAAGCACCATCACAAGTACAATTGAGTTGACAATTTATTATCGTGATTTAGTGTGTCACAAAATGACAGCCATAAAAATAAAAAATTCATAATTAAATGAAAAGAAAAAAAGCTTTATAAACTAAAAATAAAAATCAAACAAAAGTTGAATTATGATCCTAAATTTTACAAGATAAACTTGGATTTTTTACTCGGTTAAAATAACTTATGATTAAATTTTCCATCAAGAGAATTACAATTAGAAGTGAAAAAAAAATCCTATAAAAAAAAAAAAAGGATCCACATGAGCCATCAAATTTCTATGTAACTAAGTTGCTGGTGAGTTTGGTGTATGTGAAGTTGCCAGTGGAAAAACTATACACGTAGCAAGAACCAAATCTAATGACACCCGGACCGTCACTAATGACACTAACGAGGTAGTTATATGTTGAAATGAATGTTGGTGCGTCCGCCCTGAGGGGAGGCAATGCTACATACATCATCAATGTCTTCATGTGTGTTGATAAATTACATTATACATATATTTTTTCTTCTCGGTGATGTTGTTGTATTAGTGATGATGAAGGGGGAAAAACTAGTCGTGCTGTAGACCGTGGATTGAGTGAACCCACTTACCGACTTATCACGTAGTTACCTAATCTGTTTATCCCAACAGGGTGGCAGAAGTGGCTTGAAGGGTGCCCGGATGTACATACCCGTTGGGATATATACCTCTCGATTCCCTGACCTTATATACAGTCAAACTTTTGTCCATCATACAAAACTATCCTGATATCATTTAATCATCAGACACCAGTTGTCTACTTCACTTGGTTTATTCAATCAAATTACAACTCTATACCTCAGGTAAAGATCTAAGTCGATTTCCCGACAGTCAACGTCCGAAATCGAGCTCGGATCTACGTTTAAACGTTACAATGAAATCGATCGATTCAACCGTCGATCCAGAGGGACCCTTAACACAATTCCGTGAACCTTGGAATTGTGTTGTGACTCCCTCTGGATCAACATCCACCGGAGGTTCAATTTCTACCTGGGACATTTAAGGGACATTTAATTCATCAATTATTTTCCGCTTTTTTTTCTTTAAATTATAAACTATAAATGACATAATAATTATTCTAAAATAATTTAAATAAAGTTGGTTAACTGCAATGTTTTGTAAATGTACCTCATGCCTCCCGGTAATGTAACATCATCGATGTGTTCCGTCCGGCTGGGGGTCACATTATCAGTTCAAAAACCACACAAACACACATGAAATATCTTTAAATATATTAAAATATACATGCACATTTATACAATCAATCTCTTGTCTCTCTGATGGTCCCTATCGTTATTAACTTTGCAAGTCTCTCTATACATGTAAATATATATTTTACACAGGCATCAGAGAAACAGTTACCACCAATTTCAACTCCTCATATTCAACATATATATGTATACTAGACACACTGTCATATTTTGCGATACATTATAATCACATAATTTATCACAAGTGCCATTTCCTGCTTGATGATTAATAATTCACCAAATAATATACCCTATTATATGAATAATATGGTTATTATTTTAAAGGGGGTTGTAAAATAAGAGAGAATGGCAAAAGAAGGGGGTCACAATTCCATTTCATCGATCACTTTATGTTGTACATTAGATGTATATTTTTTTTTTCTTGAATTTTACCTTGGCTTTGCGTGTATATCTATTTTCCTTGCTCACTTTGTTCAATTTGCCAACGATTTAAAGAATGTTGCTCTGAATAAAACATGTTAGGGGCTGAGAGGAAGATGAGGGGGTTTGGGTTGATATGGCCAACGCCCGGGTTTTGAAATTTAAAGTACTTTGATGGGGCTAGTAATAAAAATAGAAAAGTATCAGAGATGGAAAAAAAAAATATAATAAAATATGAAATGAAGAATTGAGGCCGCCCGGGAAATTGAAAAATGTAAAACGAGTTATAAATTTGATGGGTGCGGGTATTTTTATATATAGATTGCATGAAATATGTGTGGGATAATTTTATTTTATGGAAAAATTCAATTTAAAAATAAAGATACTTACAAGGATGAGTTGGAGCAAATGAATATTCAAGTGTTGGTGGTAATCTTGGTGCCGGGAGACCTGGTGGACAATGATAGCAAAACATACCACCAGCTCTTGATGTTACACCTGGATTATTTCCAGGTCCCCCGGCTGTTGATCCGGACCCCGCCACCGGGGTCTGAGGCTGTGGTGATGTTGATTGTTGTTGTGGACTTGAGTGTGAATGATGACTGTGTGCCAAACTAATCTGAAAAATTACAAAATTATATTCCTTTAGTTTATTTGATAATTTTTTCTAATTTTGACAATAATGAGGTTTTTTTTTTGCGTATTTATATGCCATTTATTCATCAAATATTACAGCGAAAATATATTATCAATAGAAAAGAAAGAAAGAGGATTGACTCAGGTAATTTTCAAGAAAATTTTCAAATAATAATAAAGCGCGTAAGACAGAGAGAGCAAGGAGAGAGTTGAGAGAGATAAAATAACATAACATTGAAAAAGAAATAAAATTATTTGAAAAAAAAAAAACATAAGACATTTAAAATTTCAATACGAGATATATATTTTTGGAATGATAGATACATAAAATTTATTTTCCATAATAAAAGAAAAATGAGTAGAAAAAAAAAATTTACTTTTGTTGATTGGTTTTTTTTTTTTTTTTATTTTTTAGATAAGATAGTTTATTTTTTTTTTTTCTTTTCGTTCAAAGTGACATAGGCTTATGAATAGGGTATCAAAAGCAACGATAAGTTGCTTTTTTTTAGAAAAAAAAAAATTACTTTTCGTCATAATTACTGTGGCAGAGGTGGAAAAATCACATTTTGTTTTTTCAAATTTTTTATCTACATAAGCAGGCAAAAGGTAAGAACATAAAAAGCTATGTCTCAAAAAAATATCACAATAATTATTTTACCCAAGTGAGTCAACTAACAAACGAAATATTTATTATTTTTTTTGTTTTTAAATAATAATCAGCGGGTTAATTACAATTAAAAATTAACAAAAAAAAGAAAAAAAATTTGTTCAATTTGAATTAAAATTAAATTGAAAATGAATTTTTTTCTTTAAATTTATTTTAAATTTTCTAATTTAATATAATCAAAGTTGTCTAGAAAAATGTATAGAAAATAAAATAATTATAAATAAATTCTAGTGATAATTAAAGATATAAATTTTGTTTAGTTTCTTATTGTGGTAAACATGAGGTATCGTTGTTGTCAAGCTAGTCGAATTTATACGTGGCACAAAATTGTTTTATCCAAAATTTAGATAACAGTCTATTCATCACTAGACCTAAGCATGTGTGTGTAAAATTTTTGGCTTTTATCATAGAATGACTAATCGATTGGAAACATCAAGCAAATGTCTCCAACCATTTTAAAAATCAACAGTGATTGAGTGGTGTCGTTGGTTAAAACAAGTGCATTGAGTTTATCATTTTTATTAATTTAATTATCCTTAAAACATGTTTGGTAATTTTTATTAAATATTTATACAAACATTTTTATTAAATATATCAATTTAAATATAAATTTACTTGAATTTAATTTAAAAAAGACAAGTTGACATATAAAAATAAATAACGTCAATATATTAATTAATTTTTTATTCGACATGATTTATTAATAGCCAATTAAGTACATAAATATTTTATATGTATTCGTTGATATTTTTTGTGTGTATTTTAAAATTGCCTAGAAAAAGAAACGAAGAAATGTCGAAAGAAAAAAGATAATTGCCTGAGGAGTATTTTAGTTATTTATTTATAAATTTACATTGCTAAATTCATGAAAAATATTTGTAAATTTGTTGTATTTTTTCCAATCGTATACAGAGTGAGGGGCAGTGTTTAAATTAAAAATTATTAGAATAATCAATTGTCGACAAAAATATCATAAAAAATATAAAAATAAATAATCAAATTAAATATGACAACTTTATTCAATAGAAAATGTTATTTATTTTTTTTTTCTTTTTTTTTTTGTAGACGAAACAGAACATAAAATGGTCAACGAAAATAATTTAGACAACTCGAGTTCAATTCCACCGAAAAAACGTAAATATGCAAGATATTTTATGGAGCCAGAAATAAATGAAAGTCCAACCATCAAAAGTAAGTAAAATAATTATTATAAATTCATGACAAAAATTATCCAAGTAAATTAAAAAAAATATTAAATGGCTTTTTTAAATTCATAAATTCTCTTTTTTATTTTTGACAATTAACAATTGAAAATTATTAATTTTCAACAGCACTCGAATCACAGCAACAGAATTCCAAGACTTTTTGGCAAGAAACAACAAAAAAAGAACTCAAAATTGAACCAAGACAAAAAAAACAACGCAAAGAAAGACCACAAACAAAATTAAAATTACGAAAAAAAGTGGAAATTGAAAATAAAGAAACAACAAAAATAAAAAGAAGAAAAACAATGAGAAAATTTGAAACATTAACAATGTGTCGTAAAAAATGTTGTAAAAAAATAAACAATAATGAAGTTCAAAAAATCCACGAAGAATATTGGAAATTACCAAATGATTATTTAAAAAGGCTCTTCATGACGCCATTTATAACATTAAAAAAAAAAAAATCAATAAGAATATCAGAATGTTCACCATCGAAACAACGCAATCGTCAATACTCAGTTGACTATACAATAACAATAAATTCAAAGAGCATATTAATTTGTAAAGGCTGTTTTTTAAAAATATTCGGTGCAACAAAAAAGTTCATTGAAAATGTGATAAACAAAAAAATCAATGAACTAGCTGATATAGCAGGTGAAAATAATCAATACCAACAGCCAATCCTACAAAAATATTCTGAAGAAAAAGTTGAAAAACTTCGTAATCACATATTGTCATATCCACTGTATGAATCAACAAATAATAATAACAAAAAAACTCTTTTACCAGGTCTAACACTGTCTGAAATGTACAAAGATTATCTCAAATTAAATTGTGATGACACAGCATCATCACGTTGGTCATTTGAGCGTGAATTTTACAATTTAGGTTTGGACTTTAAAAATGATAAAAAAAATCCTTGTAAGACGTGTTCTAAGCTATCAATATCAGAAAAACATGCTGATAATAGTTCAATTAAATTGGACATTATTCAAAAGCTAAATGATCATAAAGTAGATGCAAAACAAACAAATGATGAAAAGCAAAATGACAAAGATATTGCTAAAAAAAGTAAAAATAAAAAATTGGTAATAACAATTGGTGTGCAAAGCTGTATGCCATCACCAATGCTGCCATTGTCAATAATTCATCAAAAGAGATTATTGTGGACGTACAATGTGACGTGTCATAATTGTGTTACAAAACAGAGTGATAATTTTATGTGGCATGAAGGTATGGCACCAAGAAGTCATAATCAAATCTCATCAGCAATTTATAACTACATAATTAATTTATCAGATAAAGTAGAAGAAATAACATTTTATTCTGATTTATCAAATGATGTTGATGATGTAATGTCACTCATGGTTATGTTTATAACTGCATTACAAAATAAAAAAACAATTAAAACAATTAATCACAAAATTTTATGCTCAGGACATAGTAAAAATGAGTCACATGATGATCATGTTCTCATCAACAAAGCCAAAAAGAAAACACAGTCTTATTATGTACCACGTGATTATTATAATTTGGTACGCAATATTGGTGAAAGATTTAGAGTTACTGTTATGGAAGCCGATAAACAATTTAATTTTATGAAGTTAATTGGCATTGATGGACCACTTGGAAGACCAGCAACAAATGAAAATATAAATTTACGAAAAATCAAGTGGTTTCAGTATTCCAGTGGTGATTATGTTGGTACTGTTAAGTATAAAATGAGTTTTAACAAAGATGAAGCATTTAAATGTATTTATTTACCAAGTAAATCAGATAATTATCAAATTAATCTTGAAAAATACAATGAACCTGTTGCTATCAGCAACGACAAGAAGAATGACTTGTTGGCGTTGCTTGAACTTGTTGACAGTGATTGTCATGATTTTTATAAAAATTTACCGAGTCAGGATTTACCAAATATTCATCCAGATATTTATTGTTCAAGTGATGATGAAAATTAATTAACAAATTTTTTTTATTCATAATTTTATGATGATTTTTTTTTTTCATCAACAAATTTATTTATCGCTAAATTTTTTTTTCTTTTTTTTCGTATAATTTAAGCATAAATATTTATAAATTATAATATATATTTTAAATTCAATAATATTATCATAATTTTATCAAATAAAATTATGATAAAATTTATATAAAAATATATTTAATTGTTTTTTTTTTTTTCTTCATTTTAAAATATAAAAAAAACTTTTTTTTTTTTTTTCATTCATTTTTAAAAAATGAATATAATAATTTTGAGTTTGTAATTTTTAAAAATTCTACATATATTAAATAAAAATATTTAAATAATTATTTATTGTTGTTTTTTTTTCTTTTTAAATAATTTATTTTAATTTAATTTAATAAATAATTTTGAATTTTAATTCAAATAATTATGAGAAAGGAAATTTTTAAAATCAAATTTATCCCATTTTCTTATTTTCAGATTAAATATTTTTGGATTAAATATAAAAATTGAAAAAAAAAAAAAAAAAAAAAAAAAAAAAAAAAAAAAAAAAAAAAAAAAAAAAAAAAGGAAAAATTAAAAACCCCGTGGTACATGGCATTTGGAGAATTATATTTTGATCCTGAAGGGTCTTGTATATTTTCCATTATCGACATAGGGATTGTAAATTCATGTAAATAAATAATGTCTGAAATGTGGGGAGTATAAAAGAGCATGTATATATTTACAACTCATACCATCATAAATACTACACGCATTATATTGGATAAATTTAATAAACAGGCCCCAGTTTATTTTAAATTTATAATGGGACTTTATGTCAAACTAATCCCCACAAAAAAAAACTAAATAAATAAATAATTGTCGATAAAATATTTACAAACTGAAAAATAAATGTAAATTTAATTTTCCGGATTAATTAAACTAATGATATAATTAAAACCTATCAAATGTACACAAAGAAAAGTAATTATTTTACTCAAATAAACTTTGATTAAATAGATAAAAAAAAAATTGCATATTTGTTTATATTAAAAAAAAAAAATTAAAAAAATAATAATTTGCTTTAAATGAAATTAAAATTAATATATTTTAATTTAATTAAAATTTAATTAAAATAAATTTTGAAAATTATTTTGAATTATTAATTTATTTTTGTTTTAATTATTATTTTTATATCACTGTGTTGTCGGGAATATCAATACCACCACATGCAGTACTAAAATATATTTTATACATGTATATTTAGTAAGAGCGACAAATTGAATTTTAGATCATGGCATGTCTCGTCGTCCAGGGAGTACAACGTCGAGCTTGGAGAGCAGTTTGCCGAGATGATACTAATTGAAATTTGAAATTGATATTAGCGGATTATAATGTCCCTTTCCTCTGATCTATCTGTCTCTCTTTTTATGTGTCTGTCTGCCTTGACACAACATTTCATTCGTATGTTTACAGTACTTTTTTACATTTCATCCTTTTCTCATGACAAAATTACATTCACCATCCGCGTGTCGAATATCAAAAGTAATTGCTGGCGAAACTTAACTAAATTTCATCAATTTTCTTGGGATAGACAAAAAGGGGAGATGATGATATTTGAGGGTAGTTTTATCTCTGCTTTTGAATGAATTTACACAACGACCAACTCAACTTTCCAAAGGTTTTAAATTATTCAAAGTGTCCTGCTCTGCTTTCAGTATTTTATACAAAATACCAACGAGCTCTATGCATAAACCTTTTTTTTTTTTTACATAAAAATATATTTATAATAAGCGTGAAATTTTCAAATTATTGTAAAAAGTATTCATCCCTTTTTTACCGAGACAAAATGAAAAATTAAATATAAAAAAAAAAGGATTTTCTAAGCCACAATGTTTGAAGAGTGGTGCCAACGACTCGTTGGGGTCCCGGGCCATTAATCGGCCAAGAGGCCAGGGGGTTTGCTTAATCGATTGAGGTTTTTCTTTTTTAATACACATGTATTATTCTTGAGAGACGAATAAAAAATTGTTGAATATTTGAGCCTTTTACCCTTGTGTTGTATCAAGATTTACCATCAAATACATTATTTTTTTGATAATGATGATGATGATGATGATGAATGCCAAGGTGGCGCTACTCGAGGCAGTTTAAAAATTTTAACATACGCGTCGACAGAAGGGATGAAATGTAGCGAGACTAATCCTTTCTTGTGGGGTGATTCCCCTTTTTACTGGTCCAGTTTTACAAGAAGAAGTAGAAAAAACACATTTTTATTTTTGAGGGGTATCCTGTTGAAGAAGACGTACAGCATGTGGTCTATGTGAGGCGATATTTGCGGTGCCCCATTGACAATAGGGTGAATATTAATACCCCAATTTTATATTGTACATAATCATTCGATTTTTCAACTTGGCCTCAAGCATTACAAGTTTATTTTCAGTCTGCATGTGTATATAAATATGGTGAATTTATTGTTCTGGGATTTTATGTATTATATGTTTACTTATTGACACTTAGCTGGGAGATTTATTATTCTTTTAAATTTACTTTGGCATGAAATTATTTTTATCATGATTATAGTATTATAATAGACTCAATTATTTTTGTAAATATTTATTTTATATATATTTTTGAGCTAAAATAAATGGATTTTTTTATTTTTATATTTGACAAAGTTTAAGAACAAAGCTGCTCCCAGGTAGAAGTTAAACCTCCATTCGACGTCGATCCAGAGGGAGCCTAACCCAATTCCGTGAGCCTTGACAAAATTCTGTCAGAGCTCCCTCTGGATCAACTGTCATTTAGATATTACTAATTAGCAACAATTACAAACACTAATAAACTCGACAACAGAACAAAGTCTATAATTCCAACGCTTTGTTTTACACTTTTAACTGTGAATATTGCATTACATCATCAACAATTTGGCACGCGACATAAAAAAAATAAAAAAAAAAGACAAATACATGACACAAATTTAAATGAAAAAAATTAATTTTTTAATTGATTTTACTTGTGAGTGTTTGTATACGAGTACAATCACGTGTGCCCTGAATCTCTCGTAATAATTTTTAATAAATAAAAAATAACAATTTTTCCATCGCCTTATATATTAATTTGTCTTGATGAAGATTAATCATCTACTTGTCTGATTGTAAATTAAAATCAAATGCATATATTATCCTCCATTGTTTTTATTAATTTCAATATCAAATTAATTTATTTATATTATTCTCACGACATAAAATTACATTTAATCATAATTAATTGATTCGAGTTATATAAAATAAAATAAAAAATAATTTAACAAATAAATATATGTGCAACATAAAATTAAACCAGCATATAGATGTACAATGAATTAATATAAATCAATTTGGTCAGTTGAGATTGTGGCATTTGCATCGGCGCTTTATCTTTTCTCTCTCTTTGTATTTTAAATAGTCTCCATATGTATTCTGGCTGGTTGGCATTATTACATAAACATTCTACATGTATTTGGTCTTTGATATTATACATGAGTAGTTGTTGGATACACTTTGTGGTTCGAGTCCCGCGTTGAGTTCGGTATGAAATTAATTGAGCATCACAAATTTGATGCATCATATTAAGGCCCTTATTCGTTGAGATGACACAATTTAATAACGTGTCGACTATGACCCACAATATCTTTATGTATTTTTTTAAATTTCTTTAATTCTATTTTACATATGAATTTGTGACTCTGACCCGCTTAATTCTCTTATTTTTTTTTTTTTATTTTTCTATCACTTTATACACACAATCATGCGGGATCTCAAGAATTTATTTATCTATTTAAGTCACTTGTAAATTTTTATTACATTTAAATTTATTTTCTTGGAATTATATTTGAAAAAATAAAAGAAAATGCGTTGAATTTTATTTAAACTGCAGTCACACGCAAAGGGAAAAAATTTATTTATTTATTTTCAACTTGTTAATAATTAATTAATTTGGTTATATAAAATTATGAGTATTAAAATTATTGTGTTGTATTTTTTTTTCATTATTATTGTTACTATTTCATGATGGTGGAATTTTTTTTGAGTGAGTGAATTTTTAGAGCGCGTGCCTGCATAATGTCGGTGAATTTATATATCAAGTTTATTGTAATGTATTTTGGTTAAGCGCATCTCGACCCCATCATTCTCCTTGTTAAATTAACGTATTTAATAGAGGTTAATTTTGCATGTATGTATATAATATTATATATATTAATATGTGCATGTATACGTGGGCAAGTCAATTAACGAGTTTGTTGTCTTGTCCATTATTATCACTGATTGACGCATGATGATGCTGTTGATTTTTATATTTAATATAAGTTAATATTTTATTTACAAGTCATCATGATGAGAATATTATTTCACACTTGAATTATTTATAAGGGGTGATATTATATATTTTTTTTAAATCAAAAATCCATGACAAATTTGGGTAACTCGGAGCGGAAAAAATATTCATCCCTTGTCCATTTGGCTAATGCCTGATAGACGCCCCAACAATAAAATTATTTTATTTATTGTCATCAATATATTGTGTAAACAGAAAATTAATTTCTTTTTCTTTTTCAACTTGTGATTTTAATAATTTTTATACTCACAAATATAATAACACTTAACATAAGAAAATAAAAATAAAAAATAAATAAAAATAAAATTATTTCATCTTTTTCATTAAACAATTTTAAATAATTATAATAAAATTTTTATTTTCGTAAAAATATAAATTAGATATATAATTATGTAAAATTAATGAAAAATAAATTTTTTAATATTTATTTATAATCGAGTGTAGTGATTTATATTGACACGTGATTTGAGCCAATTGAGCTGTAATAGAGTATATTCTACTCGTTGGATTTATTCCAAGGGCCATCGAAATTTCAATTTACTTCCGGATTCTCTAGTATCTTCACAAAATTGAGGGGAAAAATACGATTGAGATCCCTTCACTAACAATCACATGTATACATTTATGTACAGATTAAGCTCCTCACCAGTAAGAGCCACTCGACTCTGTGTGTTATTTCAGCCCCAAAACATCCACTCGATTCCACCGCATTACGCCCGCGCGTCTCGCACTAGCTCCTTTTATATATATACAAAATAAAATCATCCCTTTGTCTCTTGCTCTCTCTTTTTTATCTTTATTTTCACTTTTTTTTTTTATACTCTCTACTACTTTGTCGTTCCCGCATAGCCGTCGATGTGCACTCGCACGAATGAATCCAAAGTTACATACAAAAAGAAAAATAGTAAAAACTTCCATCAGACAAAACCCGGGTATACAATGTTTTTTTTTGTATGTAAGGGTAAGCCAAAATGTCAGGTTTTTATTTCAGTTTATAAGCTCTTTTACTGGTGGTTTATTTGCATTTCAATTGGCATGTCTTTTATTTATTTTTTATTTTTATTTTTGATTGTGACAAATATAAAAAATTGAGCAGTTTATATTTTTTACATGGAAAATCTGTCGACAAGTTTATATCGATTGAATTAATCATTCAATTTGTCAATTATAGAGATGAATTTGTTTGGTGGCAATTGGCAAAGTACAAATGTATAACAATTGAATTTTTTCTTTAGTACAAAAAGTTTTCTCCGACCAAAAAATTAACGATTGGCTTAGTACAAAAAGTTTCCTTTTTTTTTTTTTATTGGAATTAGAATTATATATATTAGTTTTAAATTTTCTACAAAAAGGCTTTGGGCAATCTTACAATTCAACACAAATATATAACGTGCGAGTTTATTAATGCTGCAGAATATGTGTGTACTAGTTGTCTACTGATTTGTATTAAAATATATATTATTTTGATGAGTATGCAACCACGGGGCACTGATTCAACAAGCTCAATTGATACACCACCAAAGAGAAGACAAGAAATTTATATTGATTATGTCATTACATGATACACATTTAGCTCTCAACTTGTCTTTCATAAAATCAACACAATTAAAATGATTTTATTACGAGCTATTTTAATAAATACATTCAATTTAATTTTTTAAATATATAAAATTTAAAAAATCATTAATTTATTTCAATTAAAATATATAAATTAGGCCATTATAATTTCAATTAAATTGTCTAAATTTTTAAATTAAAAAAAATATTTAATTTTATTAAAATATATTAAAATTTATATGAAAAATAATTCTTTTTTTCATTTACAATTTAAATCTACATGTTAATTTTACTGGTTTTTTTTTTTTTTCAAATAAAATTATTAATTATTTTTACCTCGGATTTTCTAGTTTTTAAAGAACAGACTATTTTATTTCTTAGAAATTTCACGATATACATTATAAAATAGAGAAAAAAATATATTTAAATTGAGAATAAATAAATGTATTTATTAGCAGATTAATAAAAGTTTTAACAGTCAAATTGAACAAAGTAATGATATATATATCATTTGAATGATGAGAAAATTTGTGAGATCATGAATTGATAGAGTGAAACGAGTAAATTTGCCACAGGCTAAAAAGTATATATATAAAATATAAATATATATTGAAAGGGTAGTTCTATGTATAGATTTATATGAGTAAGTGAGGGTTGTAAATTTGAGGGTAAGATAGAGGATGTGGTCGAGGGGTTTTGAATCCTTGTGGTCTCACCCTGGGGCCAACAATTTCCAATGGAATATTGCTTCAGGGATGAAGTACCATAGTCATGCGTATATATAAATATATTCCAATTGCTTTGCCAATTTTATATGCATCAATTTAGCATGTTGCGCCATCTACAGTCAAAATTTTAACAGCGCAAGCTCAATTTACTCAGACATGCGTCTTTAGTTTATTCAACTCCCACAACTTCAATAAATACATTTTTTTTTTTTTTTAAATTTTATTTTAAACTTTAATGTATTCATGTTTGACATTGTCATTTGTTGTTGATAACAATTTATTTGTCATTTACGCGCATATCAATCATGCAAATTTGACGTACTTTGAAAGGCGTTTAGTTTCAATATCGTTGCATTGGGGAATTATCTATCGACACATAAAAATTAATTTATGAAATTGTTGTTTATTTTATTTGATTTTTTTTGTTTTTAGTTTAGACGGAAATTTTGATTGTTTGAGTCGTTGGTAAAAGCTTCAAACGTGATAGGAATAAACGTGAGATTATTCTGTCATCTTTTGGCTCGGTCAATAGACTCTTGGAGCTTTTTTTTCTTTTTATTTATATATCAGTTGAGCATACACACACACACAGTATTATTTTCCGGTCGTAAATTTTGTCCTAAAAACGATTTAGCAAGGAAGTGGTGGTTATAAATCTTGGAAAAGTCGAAAGGCGTAAAACTGATAAAAGTATAAATAAGAGAATTTCATATCAAGAAAAATAAATGTTTTTAAAAAAATTATTGCAACAATTTTGTTGATCCTTGTCAAATGGTTTTTTTAACAATTTATTTTCTCTATTTTTTCGTTTTATTTTTATTAAATAAAACCGCATAAAAAATGAATAATAAATTTCAAAAAAAAAAAAAATTTATTAACCCGGCTGATCCGACAATGTAATATTTTATATTTTTTATCTATTTTATAAAACCATATAGTTTTTTTTCCAACATCCCACCGTTCATTTTACTTTTATATTTATTGTAAATTTTTTTTTTATTCAATATTTTTTATGGTTATTTTTTAATAACCTTACAACCCCATTATTCAGCTAAATAATGAAAGAAAAATTTTTTGTAAAATGTGTTAAATAGATAATCTATCCATCAAGCAAAAAATAAATGGAATATAAATTACGTATTTTTATATTAAAAAATATTTATAATTTGAATTGATTAAATTACTTTTAATGTTTTAGCCATGAGAGGATTCAAAGTTGTTTAAAAAATTTAAAAAATTCACAACCGGGAAAGTAGAGTTTGAATAAATGACAAAATAAATTCTCCCTTTCACTCGGTAAATGCCGATTGGAATGTAAACACAATATACCAAGCGGATTTACAAATCATCGTCAAATTCATTTTGTAATATGGCCAATTATTCATTCGTCTGTGGCATGCACTGCTTTCCCATTTGAATTTTTTAAATATTCAATAAAAATACGTAAACTAATTTTGAAAAAAAACAAAAAAAATAAAACTATTTCAGCATAAAAGAGTCAAAAAAAAAAAATAGAATCAATCAATGATGAATTGAAATGAAAAATAACTTTGAATAATTATTGTGAGTACAGTGGTTGAATTAAAATGACTCGGTTGGATCATTCATTATTGACGCGTTGCGAAACAAATTGATGGAAATAGCTGACTGATTAATTTCATTCGGGCTGGATGAGGATTGAAGCATGCTCAATCTAGTTATTCAGTTACTCATTGAATACAGCACAAATGAGAGGGCAAAAAAATGGCTCGTGGCAAAAATACACCATAATCATCAACAAATCATCAAAATTATTTGCCATTTTTTAGTCTATAAAAGTCCAATGTTTACATAGAAATTTCTGTATTGCCATCAACATAAAATGACACTCATCTACTGCACTTGTTACTCAATTATTTATAATTTTCATGACCAAAAATATCCGACAGAATTAATCATACAAAATGAATTTGAATTTTATTGAATAAATTTTGTTTTAAATTAATTCTTTTTTTATTTTATATAAAATTCAATTAATATATTACTGTATGATATATAAATTGATAAAAAAAAAAAAAAATTTTTTTAAATGAAACAAAGATGTGTGTGTATAAATTTTACAGAGGAAGTCGACACACCGTGTCGCGAAAGCGGCGCAGAATAAACGGTCAGTGACGCGCGGTAATGGCCGACATCCTAATCCTGGCCCCCTACAGTTTAATATTATACACTTTGAAATGATAATGCTGCATGTGCTTTTTTATCATTATCAACATTTGTAACGGTGTGTCGGGATAATGAGACATACCAGAAGGCTTATAGCATACAGTTAATAATACTTTATTCAATAAAGTAAATTTTACAAAATCACTGCTCTAATTTACCGAGCATACGGCTCGTATTAAAATACAAAACATAATTTATATATAAATTAATAAATTTTTGTTGATTAGAATTATAGCCAACTAGAATATTAGCCGAGGAAATAAAATATAATCCTGTTTCATCACGGGCAGAGCTTTTTGTACTTGCTGTTAAAAAGAAAATCTAGTAACGATGTTTATCCGGATTTTTATCCGAATTTTTTCCGCAAAAACGGCCCGACAGAAATTTTTCAAAAAAATCAGACAAATAAAGATGGGTCTTAGTCGATTGAAAAAAAAATTTCATAACGATTCGAGCATTATTAGCTGTTAAAAAAATTACAACCTTTTTGTAAGATCAAGTTGATGAAAAGTAGCAAAATGCAGCAAGTGGTAAGCTAATCTAACTGAATAACCAATCTATTTGCAGGACATTAATTGAACTCAGAAAAATAAAAAAAAACAATATTAATTTATATAAAATTTTCTAACAAGACACAAATTTATATGATGTTAGTGAAATAGCAAACATGAGAAATGACGTCAGTAGGTCCTGACCTGCTTGATTCATATTTTAAAACATCACATCTGCAAGTGAGCTTGTCTTGGTGTCCAAATAATAACAGAGAACAAAGACAAATATATTTATTGTTTGCGTGAGAGTAAATATGTTTTATTTGAAGACGAAGAAGAGATACCCGCAGCTGCCGCCCGGACTGCCAACACAATAATATTTAATTAATTTATTAATGAGGTTAAGTTGTCAGGATTGGACGGCAGACAGAGTACACATTGCCGCATTGACTCTTTTAAAATTATTATAAATATAAATTATTATATTTTTTTTTCATATATTTCAATATATTTTCAACATGAAATGAATTGATTTTTTATTTACATTTTAAATTAATTTATTTTTTAAATAAAATAATTATCAGCAGCAATTTAAATGAATATTTTTTACTAAATAAATTGTATCAAATTGAATTAAAAAAATTTTTTAAAATTTTTATTTATTTAGTTGGGTATAGGGGTTGATTGTAAAAGTTTTTGACGAGCTTTACGGGGGTAAAGCTTAGCCGCAGACAGCTGTGGTGTAGTCCCGAGAGAAATTCAGACACGGAGAAATGCAGTTTGATGAAAATAAGTTCTGACAGACACCCTTATACCCATCATCGTCATCGTTGAGTTACACTGTACTCTCGAATTTTTTTGTTTTTTATTATTTTCATTTGATCTTCTGTCCGCATGCACACTTATATTTTCATTTTATTTTTTTTTTTTATAGAAATACTTGGACAGACAGATTGTGTGGGCATAGATAAGACATTTGATATTTATTTTTTTCTAGCTGGATATATCAAATTGCACTTGTCTCTGAATGATAAATTAAATCCATCATTTTGTCACCGAGACAAATATTAACCCGTCGGATAATTGAAATATTATTATTTTTATTTTACCTTGGTGAGTGGTGGACTGTGACTTGAGTGATAATGTCCGGATGAAGGACTCGCTGGAGGCCCGGTGCCTCCGGGCGAGACAGCACCACCACCGGGGGTGAGAATCCTGGACTCGTGACTGAACAACACTTTTCCAATTTCCTCCGCGAATTCGCGGACCTCCCACGATCTCCACACACGTCGTCTTTCCGATCCTTCGTATTCGTTTTTACGCTTTAAAAATGTTGCAAATAACTCTAAAACCGTTGGGCTTACGTTTTCAATTTTTAACAAATTTAAAAAACACTTGTTTTATCTTAATCTCCTTTTTTTTTTTCACACTTAAATTGTACCAACAGTCAATCGTATTTATAATCACAAAAAGGCAAAATAAAATTTGATAATATTTTTTCTAAAAAATATTTAACACAACACTTTGCTTAAATAAAATTTATCCCGCAAAAACAAAAAAAATTCATCCTATTTTTTCATTGATTTATTTGAAAATTTGACTTTATTTCACAAAAAAAACACTCGTTGATAAAATATTGCAAATAAAATGAAAATTTAATGTATTAATTTACGAAATTTGAAGAATTAATTTTTTATTTTTCAAATGTATTTATGTCTGTACAAAGTCACAGTGTCTCATGTGAGATGACGAGTTGTACTGCAACGTGTGCATTAGTCTGGAATGTAAAAAGTGTACTAAAAGCATGCTGGTATAATACGATAGGCGTGTTCACGCAGTCGCAATGTCTAAAACTGGGCGTATGCATGATAAAAGCTCTCTTCCCTTCTCATCATTATATATCTACTATCAAATAAAGCCCACCATGTTTCGTGAAAAACGTGGGGATGGTACTACACGTGGTTTTATTGGGCAAATAACGTCAACGACAAACATACCCAGCTTCATATATGTTCATCATGAAGGACATAGCTGATAAATGTCACATTGGCTCAAGTGAGACAGTTGAATTTTGGCTCAGTTGTGTTGCATGTTGTATATCCTCAATACCCTCATGCATCCATGTGACTCTATTGTGGCTGTTTGCGTGTACACACTCGGAAAATAAACTACATTTAATGTATAAGACAAGTTGATGGTCTATGTTTTGGTGTAAATCGTATTTACTTCTCGTCCAAAGTGATTCCTTGTATATTGACTCCAAAACAAACCACACTATTCTATACACAACTTTTTTTCTACTTTTTTCTTTGTTACAATTCACTTGCTTTTTTTCAAAATACAATTTTTCATTGCTAGGGGATATTGATTTGGCAAAATCATCAATTTATTTTGATTTTTCAACAACTAGAAATACTGTCAGCCAAAGAAAATACAAAATTTCAAGTAAAAAAAAAAGTTTTGCCTCTTATGTCTGACAAATATTGACTTGTACTACTGAAATTTTTTTTAACTCCATCAGCAGGTATTTTTTGATGACCAAAAAAATTTGCAAATTAATTATTTGAATATTAATTGAGTTTGTTGTAAAATATTTATGATGAAAAATTTATTTTGATCGACAAGTAAATTTTTTATGTTTATTTTATGAAATAAAAAAAAAATACGTGGATTTTAATTTAATTTGTTGATTTGAGTTGTTGTTGCTGTATATATAAAATAAACTGGAGAATAAAGATAAAAAGCGAGTGTACAGCAATGAGGTTGTTTAATAAAATAATCTCGTTACAGTGGTGTTTGTGATGGACGTGTTCATGAGATGGTCTGAGCTAAAGGTGAGGGAAAAAGAATGAGAGATGGATGGATAAAAAAAAAAAAAGAGGAAAAAGTTTTATATGATTGCCGAGAAGGAAATTTTCCGAGTGTGAGAAGGATAAAATCGCTAATGTAAAAGGAGATAAAATAGAAAAAAAGTACGAAGCCAGGAAAGTCTGTCAAAATGAAGAGAAATTAGAAAAAAAAGAAGAAATAAACTTGTCCTGTGGCAATACTGGCTACTGCCAAGACAGGCCATGGAAAAAGGATAGATAAAAAATAGAGAAATACGTTGTTAGATGAGAAAATAATTTAAAAAAAAAATAAAATTACACAGATACTGCAGTGAGGGAAGAAGAAAAGCAACAGCAAGTGGAGGCAGCAGAGAGTGATAAAACTACATAAATAAAAAAAAAAGAACCAAAAAAGAAAGATGGAAGTGAAAAAAAAAGTTACAGGGATGAAGAGAAGGGATGCTAATACATAAAGTAGCTTAAAGTAGAAAATTGTGGAAGCGTCGTGATGCCTGGTGATTGCGTTACCTCCGGGCTGCTTTGATTTAAAATTCGAACGAAGGGGGACAACATTATGAAGGAGGAAAGCATGACGGGGTTGGTACAGATGAAAAAAGAAGAGTATGAGAGCAAAAAATAGATAAAAAAGAGTAAACGGAAAGAGAGGTATATATCAGGGAGCGGCTTTTCTATACAGTAACACACGCACGCCATGTTTTTCTTTTGCTCCACTTGATCCAAGAAGGATGAGACAACCAGACAACGTTTTTACTCAACAAAAAAAGCTTAGTTATTGTTATTTTAAAGCACAATGAGATTTATTTTTATGATTTATCAAAAAATAAAATCCATGATCTCAAGTAAATTTCTGTTTTTAATTTAATTTTATGTCAAAATTAAATTTCAAATATCATTCGCGGTATTTGAGGTGGCAGGGAAATAGTTATTGTGAATTTTTTAAGATGAGACAATTTAGTATTTAGCAGCAAGTGCGAAAGCCATAGGTCATCCTTAGACAGGATTCTTGACGTATGAGGGGCTCACCAGGGTCAAAAAGGAGTGACAGGAAACAGACATCTGGGGACTACAGGTTTCTTGGTAATCTCTTGAGACTTGTATAACTACAATGATACACTTTGACAGATAATTTAACGTAGGGTCACCCTCTGTCAATACATCAGAAGCTATATGATGCCATAAAAATTTGTTAAAAATGTCGAGACGCAACGTTAATATTAAATTTAAAACCACCAATTTCATTTTATGACAACAAAAAAAATATATATATTTCATTATGTAACAAGTTTTACAACTCAATTTATTATTTTCGTCATTTTTTTTCTTCTTTTATACCGCAAAATTTATTTATCTACAACAATATGTTAACTTTATTTGAAAGTTACAAAGGAGATTAACACAATCGATCCCTCACAATTCCCAAAAAAAAAAAAAAAAAAAAAAAAAAAAAAAAAAAAAAAAAAAAAAAAAAAAAAAAAAAAAAAAAAAAAAAAAAAAAAAAAAAAAAAAAAAAAAACGCATGAAAAATATCAGGGAATTTCAAAGGTTCACCGTTAATCCATTTCCATACAGACGTCGCATATAAAACGATAGAAATACGGTAATTGATATCAAGGATTTCTCGGAATTCCCCTAGTATTTTTTTTTATTTTTATCAATCTCATAGCATCGATCCTTCACCTCGTGAAGCATCCAACATAAAAATCCGTAACTCAATTTTCAGGATATACAGCTTCTTTTCTATCAATTTCACAGTTTTCCAAATCAATTTTTTTCTTTTTTTTCATTTTTTGTTTCCATCTCAATAGATGATTCTTATTTTCACCACAAATTCGTATCTCATTGGTGAGATTAAAAATAAATCCATAAAGATTTTGTGAACAGAATTTTTTTATATAATGAAAGAAAATTTTCTGAAGGGGTGGATTTTCAGGTTGAAACGGTAATACAAACTGAATGAATAATAAATGTGGTTATCGTTTAGTTGATATATTTCAAAATGAGGACACAAGAGGAGGAGTAACTGAGGGATAAAAAAAAAAAAAGTTGAAATGTTGTCGCAGCGGGGATTATGATAAAAAAAAATAGAGGAAAAATGAGTGAAACAGATATAGACATTGGTAGACTGAGGGATGAAGGGTGGATAAAAAGAGATTGAGGCAACAGGGGTAGAATAAGGTAGAGATCAAAGCTGTGAGGGTAACCTCTCTTGCTGTATGTATTTTTTTTTTATTTTTCCTCTTTCCACTTATTCTATACTGCAGCTTATATTTATACATGTTTTCTCATCCCTATTTCTATTCTTCGTCGCCAAGCACCACCTACTCTCTCTTTGCACATTCAAAAGTGTTTGCATTCGTGATCTGATCTGATCCCGGACGAGACTTCAAAAACGAAAAATAAAAAATAAAAATATATCTACACGAATATAAAAAATAATAAAAAATTCTATACAACGTATAGCTGCTATTGCCTTGGGCTAGTAAAATTTACATGATTCAGAAGATTTTTTTTTTTACAACAAAAAAATAATAATAATTCATAAAAATATATTTTACTTAATTTATTTGTATAATTTTTAAAAATCAAATGAATTATTTTAAGTATAAATCACATAAATTGTTGATTAAATTTTATTTGTTGGCAATTGAAAGAGCGAGTGAGAGAAAAATAAATTATTTCACAGGGTTGATGGAAAAATTGTGAAAATAAAGAGATTAGTGTGTTGTATTTGATATATAAATTGCGCGATGGAGCAGCTAATAAGCGATAACGATGCCAAAAATGGATAATCAAATCGGGGGTTTTCTGGCAGAGAGGGCTGCTTTTGTTCCCAATGGAGGATCATAAATGAAATTTGGGACTGAAATGAAGAGAGAAAAGGAAAAAAAAAGAAGCGCCAAATACAACAAGAAGGAATTTTCATTGTGAAGGGTAAATAATTTCAGGGGTTTGATATAGATATATAGCATTTGGTAGTTTTCATTTTGATTGCTGGTTCTCAATTGGTTTATGAAAAGTGGGAACGACGCCAGGACAGATGGATGTATAACGAGTAGACAATGTGATGCAAATTGAAACGACTCTGGACGATGGGCGCTCTTGAACAGTCAATCGCACCAACACCACCAACAATATCCACATTTAAATGAAATTTTGTAATCGTTATCCAAGAAATTATCCGCATATCTGGCAATGGTACTACTAACATTGCTATTTTATTATGAAATTATATATCCTCCTCTTGTTCTATCACCCATATGCATCAACCAGCTCATTCATTCGCTTGTTGGGTGTCTATTTATCTAGCGCAACACTGCAGTACATGGTATCTTTATCATTTGCCTCAGGGCATACAATTAGCTAACTCGGTAACTACCTACCATCCATGCACGCGAGACAATGCCCATCGAATTGCCCTAGGCAATTTTCCTTTACAAATATCTATTAAGATATTATATGCATATCCGTACACATCTCCCTCAACTAATCACACGGTTTTTCATTGTAATTATAATCTTTTTTGTCTGACAATCATTGACTTGTACTACTGAAATTTATTTATTTGTTTAAATACCTGCTGTGTTTTGTCTCCTTGATTGTGATTATTATTATCAGCATTGTTGTTGTTGGAAGATTCATAGTTTTATATTTTAGAAATTTAAAAATATCATCGATGAGCAGCCACTCTTTGATCTGTAAATTTAATCTGAAACATAAAGAAAAATATTTTTCCATTATTACTATTGTCAATGATTTATTGGCAAATATTTAGGCTAAAGAGAACAAGTCTGAAAATAATTCGGCATTCTATATCATCAGCCAGAAAAAACATCTACTGTCTTATCACTCGTTGATTGTGTTATCATTTTTACAGAACAAAAGTAAGATGCCGCTACTTTCTAGTTTTATAAAACTTTCAAGAACCACTGTGGATTTACGAGGAGAAAAAAAAAAGATTCAACAAGTACAACGGTATCATACAAAGTCAAATCATCTATGTACATTTATGAATAGAGAAAACACATACAAGACAAGATCGATTGCGCATGCGTACTTTAAAATATCCGAGCGCCTCTTCAGGGATTTATGTAATAATATTTAACAGAGACATTGACCATTAGAGTGAGACAGTTGTTGGAAAAAAGAAAAAAAAAAACAAACGTAGTAAGGACAAGTGTATTAGGGAAAAAATTTATGTATACATATACAAGATGAGTTTAAAAGTGAGGGTAAAATGGCCCCACCTCATGCTCACTGAATTTCCAGCTACCGTCAGTCTCTGAAACGATGCATCAGACACTTGGAAGTGGCGCCCGTGGCCGCTGTTGCGGGCAACGCAAATCTTGTCATCTCAAATATCATTTATATATATATTTATTGTCAATATTATTTAAATTCAGTTGTTTTTTAAAAATTTAAAGTTCTGGTTGTATCAAACACTGACAAATACATTGTCAATATTATTAAAAATTTTTTTTTTTCATTTCACAAGTTTTCGTGACTCCAAGTCACGTGACACATTTTCCATCCCAACTGAGGATTAAAAGAAAAATAGAAAAATAAAATTTTGTAAAAGTTTAGTGATTGGTTAATTGAAATGGTTCGATTTTTGTATTGATCTGTTTGATCCTGTCATAACTGGAGTTTTATTTGTAATTTTTCAAGAATAAAAAAAAATAATATATTGGCATTATTAAAAATATAAAAATAAATAATATTTAAAGTTTAAAAAAAATATCAGTGAATGAGCGGGGTAGGCGAGTGTGGTTTGATAAGTGACGCCTGCGTGTCTATGCGAGTGTGTTTTGATAATTTTTGCTTCTCGTCGCCGCAGCCAAGGCTCGCCGACGAGGAAGACTCATCACGTTTACAAAATACAATAATAACAACAACAACACCAACAACAACAACAACAATTATTGGATCAACAAGTGTCCAAAATACCGGCACAATTCTGGCATCAACAATTACTGATAATTTTAGCTCACAAATGATTGGGCCCAATCAAATTAACACAAGATTAACAGCATCAATGGATACACTACGTGATTTGCAAGAGGTTTTACGTATCAAAGATGAAAAAATTGAAGAATTAGAAAATTTAATTTGCCAAAAAGATGCTGAAATACAAGATTTACGTAGTCATCTTGATAAATTTCTCAGTGTATTGCCATTTAAATCACCAATAACACCAACAAAACCGAGACCAAGAAAACAACGTGCCCAGGGTATATCAGCTGAACCACCATTACCACCACAACATAATGCACCCCTTGTTTTTTACGACAAGAATGAAAGGTAAGTCTCGTGTGTTATTCATTTATTTATTATTATTTTCATCACATCATCTCCCACATTGTCCAAGTCCTTTCAACCTGTTCTTTCTTTCTTTTTTTTTTTTTTCTTTTGGCCATCAGCTGTGTGTTCTACAAACCCGAGGATTCCTTTTATTATTGCATCACTTTGCTCTTTAAATTTTTACAATACTTTTGCATTTGAAATTTATTTTTTCCATCAAACAATCATTGTGTTTTTGTTAAATGCATTGTGTGTTAAGACGAGGCAATTTAATTTCAATCTGACGATTGTAATCAGTCGTTTTCCATGAACAGGTCACGACAAGTATATCGTGACTAGCAAACAGGCGTTATACTATTAACTATCTCAATAAGTAAAATAGATCAGGAGCCGACAAATGCAACAAATTTAAAATACAAAATTGAAGGTGATTTTTAAAAATATCGATGAATGACGGACAAATGTTTTGATTTAATTCGACGATTCATCAATGTTGTTGTTGTCGTTGATAAATTTTACATCTGTCAAAGATAAACGAGACTATTTTCCATTATCGGTTCGTGTATGTGTTGAATTTTTATTTTTATTCGGTTTTATTTTGAAGAGTTCGTTAGAGGTTAGACTGCAAAGCAACAAGTTGCGCAAATATAAAATGACAAGTAAACTTGCTATGCGCTTACAGGGGAATACTCTTTTTTTTACTTATTTTTTTTTGTTTTTTTTAAAACATATGCTCTATTTTTATTTATATATTTATTTGTAAAAATTTTCTTAAATGTATTTCTAAATAATTTGCAAATTTTAATGGCAAAAATGATAATTTTTTCGCTGACTTGATCTAGTTTTTATCTCGTATATAAATTGATTTATTCGTTGCGTTTTTTTGTTTTTAATTTAATTTTTTTTTCATGTTTATATATAGCCAGACATTTTATTTGCATTCCGACGAGTCCAAATAAGCGACATTAACATTATACCGGTGTTAAAGTGCTGACTAACATGCGCTCACTTTTTATTTATATTCATTTTGATAAGAGGGCATCTGACTTTGCACAATAGTGCATGATAAAACACATACTACAAATGCCATCGATGAATATTTTTTTTTATATATTCCATGAACAATGTATGTGCAAATGTACTAACGGATGGACAGATTGTATTCCAGATGAAACTCAACTGCATCCGGAGCAGAGTTGTAAACCCAAACGCGATAAAATCATTTTTTTTTTTTTATACTTTTTTATTTTTTTGCATGTAATATACACATGCACTTGGCATTTGCAATTTATTTTTTTGATTATTATTTAAAAATTTACATTTCCTTATGTTTATTTTTATATTTTAAATATATTTACTCGATTTTTTTCTCCCACAAAATTATTCTCGAGGTCAAAAATCTGTATTACAAAACGTTGTAAAAAAAAAAAAAAAAAATTAACGACAATTTATTGACACTAAATTATCGTCGTACATGAATATAAAAATATATTAAAATTTTAAATCAAATGTATATTTTACTTCTTATCATCAACTTTGTTGAATTTTTAAAAAAAAAATAAAAATAAAAAAAGTCAACAAACTCATGTTGACTTTACAAAATGTATGAGCTGCTTAATTTTCGTTGTGAATTTTTCATGTCAAAATTGGATATCTTGATTGAATAAAATATAGTAATGACAATTGTCTGGTAACTTGTCAACAAGTAGTGTCTGTCTATTGACGTCATCTTCATCGCGGCAATTTGACTTTCATTAAATCACGGATGACAGTCATCGCGTGGCTACAATATAAAATTACAATTCGAAAGCATCACTTGATGCTTTTTTGCATTTTAAAATAATATAAATATAGTTTTTCTTCGAGTCCTTGTCGTATTTAAATTTAGATCTTTGATCTATGTAAAGATAAAAAATTAAAAATTATATTTAAAATGGTTATTGAACCAAACACGTCATCATGAACCCAAGTGGTACGCTTGTATCAACATCATCTTGTGTGCAAAAGCACATCAATGATCTTCACACTAAACCTGTCTCAATTTCACGTTTTATATATACACAAAACTCAGGCGTCATTACAGGCGCCATCCTTGATCGATCCAACACCACTTACGAAGGTATTTTAAGGCCCTTTTTGTAAAAAAATCCGGGAATTTCATTTTTTCCAATTTAAACTACAACACATGACTCTAAAAACTCTCAATAAAAGCTCTAATCGATTCAACATAAAATCCACAAAAAAAAATTGGAAATAATTTTCCCAAAAATTTTTTTTTTGCTGTTTTTTTTTTTTTTTTTTTCTTAAAAAAAAGTGTATTTTTTTTTTTTTTTTTTTATTTTTCACTTTCCCTTATTGAAATTTTATTCTAATTTTTT
>JAPYYR010001133.1:0-69140 GCA_030523065.1 Aphidius colemani | reverse complement strand
AAAAAAAAAAAAATATATAAATTTTTTTTTTTCACTTTTATAAAAACTTGTATATTTATTTTTTTTTTTCATATTATTATTTATTTTGTCATACGTATTACTTATATAAATTATATACAAGAAAAAAAAAAAAAAAAAAAAAATTTTTTTAAATATTTATTTTTTTTTTTTTTTTTCTTTTTTTTATTTTATAAAAAAAAAAAAAAAAAATAATCATTTGTCAATGGGATTACTGTCTCAATTGTTTTTGTGTGTCAAAATTGTCATATCATTCACGTTGCTTATTTTAGTTTGAGAAAAAAAAATATCAAAGCAGCAAAAGATGAAAAAAAAAAAAAAAAGAATAATTAATTTTTATTTGTTAATAAATTTTAATTGTCATAATTTAAACGTCAATATATTGTTTGTAGTCATGACAACGACTTGACATGTGCATGTGGCAGTTATTTTTTGCCGGCAAGAAATGATAAAAAATAAATAAATAATTCCTATAAATAATAATCATTAATAGTTTAAAAAAAGAAGTAAAAAAAAATTATTGATAAAATTCTATTTTAGATAATTACTGTCAAACTTGAATGTCAAAAAAGAAATTATATTTTTTTTTTTATTTTTTTAGGCGGGAAACTGTTGAGCTAACCAGTTTTTTTCACTTTTTTTTTTTATTCACGGCTTCGATGTTATGTGTGTTACTCCAAAACGTATAAATATACAACTCCAAATTAAAAAAGTCTTTCATAAAATCAATAACACCGCTATTATTAATTGCAAATAAATTAATACCAAAATTTACAAGCAGCCATTAATATCTAATCAATAAATTACATTAAATTATCATCAATGAATAATCAAATTTATTTTTAGAATAATAATGATAATAAAATTAATTAGAAATATATTATATTTATTTTTCATATGAAATATAATTACTCAACGACATGAATATTGAGGTGGTAAAAGTTTTGACCGTGGGAACAATCTGGGAACTTAAAACCCTCATTCCCCTCTCATGTTCGTTTTTCTCGGTTTATATTATCCAAGTCCTGACAAGCTTCACTTGGCCGTGTTTGGCTGATGCCAGAACCCTATGCCATATGCCAGCACATCGCAGGAAATACATATAATGCCTCTTCCTTCGCAAACATTCATACAAAATATATGTGTGTAACTCGCGGTAGAATAGCGCAAATGGCCCAGGCCGCCACAAAATAATTTTCACTTGACCTTCGACACTTTTTTTCCCAGTAAAATAAATGAACAAAAAAATCTTTATTTTACTCCAAAATGTAACTCAAATATGTATACAAAAAATAACAATAATAGCCTATGAATAGTAATGATAGTTAAAATATAAAAATAAAAAAATTTGGGTCCTACTTTCACCTTGCTAAATTTTTTGAATGTATTTAGTCGTCAAGGTTGAAAAAAAAAAAAATAATCATTAGAAAGACGTGGCAAATGTTAGAATATATATGAAAAATAAAAAAAATATTTATTTTTTGTTAATGTGGCCCGTTGGCTCTCACCTTTTTGTTAATTTTTTAAGCCCTAAGTGTTGATGAAATAATAACACACCAGACGGTTAAAAAAATTGAGGGATAATATTCTTGCAATTGAAGAGAGAGAGACATAGTAAAAAATGGCAAATGAAAAAGATAAAAAATAAAAATGTTGGATGGTTTTTGCTTGTATATAAAATATAGAAAGTGACTGGGTTGGTATAACTTCCCTCCAGTTTTAACCCCTGTTGAAGCTATACGATCGATACTTGCAAAACCCGACGACGACGACAAAAGGGGAAGCAACCCCAACTAAATTCACCAACGAATCGACTATTTTCAAATGGTCCAGAGTCTATTCAATTTATTTGACTAAAAAAAATACATAAATTACATAATTACTTGTAATTTAATTATCAAAACACATATATTTATCATTTTTTTCTAAAAATTAAATTGAAAAATTTATTTTCCATTTTATTTTTCACTAAAAAAAATGTGATGGAATTTTTTTTTTAGGGTGTGTAACCCTTCAATGAATTTTTCTTTTTGATACTAACAATGATTCAGTGATTTTCATGATTATATTTTTAACTCTGACCATTTGTTGATCAACTTTTTCTAGCCAACTTTTATCATCATCTTTTTAAAACAAGTTTTTTTATTATTATTTTTTTTGGAGCTGTTAAAAAATTGAAGAATCAAACACAAAGAGAAAAGACCCTCTGAGAATATTTAAGATTTTATACTATTACCACGATTACTTTAGTCCTTGGTTTCTTGCTTGCTGGATCGTAAAATCTTGTATGCCCCTCGTCGCCACAACTTCCGGTTCATAATTTTTTTTCTCTTATGTTATATATTTTTATACAAATATTTTAATGTTTTCTTTGTTTTACATATTGCTCAAAGGGTTTGAGAATTTAAATGTATTATTTATTAAAATATTTGTTGTTTATTTGATAATTATTTACCAAGTAGTTTAACAGATAATTAATACTTTAGTTGGTAATTTTTAACACGAGCGTCAAGTATTATTAGAAAGCTAGATGTTTAAAAATTTTTAATATGATAATAATAGCGCGCGGTTTTTTGTCTTGTCTCATGAATTTTTATTTGAATTATTTCAATTCAACTTTTTTATATTTCTATTTTACACACACACTAGATGTACAAATTCAGTCTTGAGTTATTTTTTTTTTTTTTATTATCGTAGAAATTTTGGTGTGACCATCAGAGAAATACAAAATAATTGAGATTTTGTTTTTGATAATTTCAAAATAATCTCCGGAGAAATTTCTGGATTTTTTTTCTGTAAAATTGCAATTTTTATTTTGTACTAATTTCCTGTTTTGATATTATTTAATTGGATCAATAAAATATCATTTGCCCAATTTTTAACTATCAAATAAATTTCCTTTAAAAAATAAGGCGCTTATTTTTGTTTAAGTCCCAAAACTCCCTTTAAACATTTTTTTTCTTTTCTTTTTTTTTTTTATTTTTTTCCATTCCATGAATCGGCAGTTTTTTATTTATTTATTATTATTGTTGTATTTTTTTTTTTTGAATCTACAAAGGTGAAACCTTCGGCAAAAACTGGCCTACCTGATAAATCCACACCCAACCGTCCAATATTTATGTATGTGCCTACAAGGAAGCCGATACTCTTCGTTAAGTCGAGTGGAAAATTTTTCTTTCTTTTTAAATTTTTGGTTATTCATATTCACGCACCTGTCGTTGTCCAAATGAAGGACAAAAAAAAAGAGCGGTGTTATTTATTTTTCATCGTTTACCCCTTTTTTTTATGTTCAATTTAAAAATTAACCGTCGAAAAATGGCAAATATTAAATATATTTAGTCAAAATAATTTTGATTGATTATACATTTGCTGGATATTAGTTGGTAAAAATTGTCGTATGAATTTGGAATTAATTATTGATATCTTTGATATTTATATGAAAAAAGTTGTGGCCATGCTTTTTTTTACAATACGAATTATCTTTCATAAACCCTGTATGTACTGAACGAATCAAAATGAAAACCGGTTTGCTTGGTTTTGTATGATACATACTTTTGTAAAATTCACAAACTTACCTTAGCCTTACTACTCTTATTATTCTTCATCTTCTTCTTGGAGCACAAAGAAAACCTTACAACCTTACACGATTCACCTTCATTGTATTTAAGTGCTTGATATTTTTTTTCGTGCTACAAATTTTTCTCTTTTCGACACGCTCTTCCTTTCAAGAAATTGTTTATATAATTATTATTAACAATTATTAAATACTACAGTTGAAAAATTTATAATAATTATTATTCTTCATAATATACACAAATTAATTTATACCTTTTCTGTCAAAAAAAAAAAAAAAAAAAAAAAAAAAAAAAAAAAAAAAAAAAAAAAAAAAAAAAAAAAAAAAAAAAAAAAAAAAAAAAAAAAAAAAAAAAAAAACGATCTATAAATTTTTAGTCCTTCCCGGAAGGATCCTAAATCTTTTTAAAAAACATTCAAAGAAAAAAATAAATAAGAGGAATTCAGGATGTATTAATTCACATCTTTTTACTATTTTTAATTTTTTGCCCAGTAAAATTTTGATAATAATAATAAAAATATATCATGAATGATAAATATTTTTTTTGGATAAATTAAAAATCTTATCAAGTAAAAGTTGTGCAGGCCATGTGTCTACAAATGATCCTAGATTGGAACAAAGAATAAAAGCTAACATCAACCTTGGCTCGTACATCGCACTGTTGAGAGAGAAAGAAATTATATTTTATTTTTGTCTGATGAATATAAATTTGAGTTGCTAGCTATCGTTTGTAAAAGAGAAAAAAAAAAAAAAATGTTAAAATTAAAGCATCATCTACTTCAATAATATTATTTATCTTCGCAGAAAAGTCCTCGAAAGATTCAGCTTGATTAGCGTTATATAAAAAGAAAAAAAATGAAATAAAATAACAAGATGAATGTAAAATTTCTCATCCACATTTATATATAAAAATAATAATTTTAATAAAAGCTGGTTAGTTAAATATACATGTCTCTCTGTGTAAAATTAAATGAAAAAAAAACCAAAATGATAACTAAATTTTTTACTGAAGTAGTTACTACTACTATAACAGCTATAAATTTTACAATCACACACATGCTATAGTAAATCATTTATAGTACTATGAGTCAGTCACACCCACGAGACTCTATGAGTTGTTTTAAAGTTCATACAATTGTAAAAATACATGTGGGGGTGTTTGTATTCACATCAACAGCAATACACAAACAACCAACGAGTTCAAGACCCTTTACTTATACTCCCAGAAGACATGTACAATATGTATATATGAAACTCGAGGTCACTTGTACATGTACACATCCCTCCAACTACTCCAATATAAACATCAACTTCTAAATATATAATATGAAAATTACATATTTGTAATTTTAAAATAAACATGTCCATTAGATTTACCAATATTTTAATGTATATTTTTTTGTTTTTTAATATATATTTTACAGTTGGTTTGAATGTTGGATACAGAGAGTAGACACGGTGCAGGACTTGATCAGCCACCAACACGGGATCCTTGGCTATCAATGGATTACTATCTTGGTACTGACAGTCATTCACTGCATGAAATGCTGGATGTTGATATTAAATGTGAAATTGAAAATATCATTGGTGGACATCCTGAACTTGGTTTTAATTTCAAAGATTTATCACCACTTGAACTTGATGATGATCCAGTTGGATCACGTGGTGATATTAATTGGCTTAATTCAGCAAGTTTATTAAATAATAATAGCAACAGTTCACATGGGTAAATATTTTTTTTTTATTTATATTTGAAGTGATTGTAGTTTTCTTTATAATAATTTTAATGTTGTTTTTTCAGTGGAGGTGATGTTGCTTCAATAATGGTTAATCCAAATTCAGTGATGCCACATCCAACAAGAAATCATTCATCAACAAATGATACATCATCAGTAGCTGGAAGAAGGCATTTTTCATTTTCATCAAAAACAACAAATCACAATAATAAAGATGAAAGAAATAATAATTTTGTTAATGGAGCAGCAGCATTATCAAACATGGATGATCAATATGAGAATGACATAATTGAGACTGAAGACGAAGAGGAAGATTATGAAGAAGATGAGGAAGAAGAAGAAGAGGAGGAGGAAGAAGAGGAAGAAGAAGAAGAAGAGGAGGAGGAAGATGATGAAGATGAACAAGAAGTTGAAGAAGAAGAAGATGATGATGAGGAGGATGATGAAGAAGATTATTCAGAAGAAGAACGACAAGTAAATATGCAAAATAAAGTTGAAAATATGCAAATAAAATTTAAACAATCACCTTTACAACAACAACTTCAACAACAGCAACAACAAATTCAACAACAACAACAACAGCAACAACTTCAACAACAACATTTACAATCTTTACAGCAACAACAACATCAACAGCAGCAGCAACAACAGCAACAGCAATTGCAATCATTACAACAACAACAACAACAACAACAACAACAACAACAACAACAACAACAACAACAACAACAACAACAACAGCAACAGCAACAACAGTTACAAACCCCACAACATCAACTCAGTGTTGTCAATGCTGGTACATTGAAAACATTATTACCCCATGGAACAACAAAGTCACCTTCAACACAAAATAAAGCAAGTCCATTATCAAATATAAGAGTTGGTAATTTTAAACTTGTTCATAGTCGTCTTGACAGTCAAAATCATCATATTCGTAAACAAATATATAATAATAATGTTCATCATGTCAATACAACTACAACAACTTCTCCAATGTCAATTAAAAGAGAAAAAGAATTTGTTGATACAGGAGATTTTGAAACAAAACCTTATCCAAAACCTGCTTACTCGTATTCTTGTTTAATCGCAATGGCACTAAAAAATAGCCAAACTGGATCACTTCCAGTATCAGAAATTTATAATTTTATGTGGTAAGTTTATTTTTAAATAATAATAATTTAATTTGTGGGAATTATAATGATTATTAAAATTATTTATTGTTTTAGCGAGCATTTTCCGTACTTTAAAACAGCACCAAATGGATGGAAAAATTCAGTGAGACATAATTTATCATTAAATAAATGTTTTGAAAAAATTGATAAACCAGCTGGTAATGGTAATCAAAGAAAAGGAT
Organism: Aphidius colemani; assembly: GCA_030523065.1. Lineage (NCBI taxonomy): Eukaryota > Metazoa > Arthropoda > Insecta > Hymenoptera > Braconidae > Aphidius > Aphidius colemani. Next base: position 62,458 of record JAPYYR010001133.1, on the reverse strand, counting down.
GTTTATGGGCAATAAATCCAGCAAAAATAACAAAAATGGATGAAGAAGTACAAAAATGGTCAAGAAAAGATCCATTAGCAATTAAAAAAGCTATGGTTTATCCAGATAATCTTGAACTTCTTGAACGTGGTGAAATGAAATATGCATGTAGTGTTGGTGATCTTAGTGAAGAAACTGAAAGTTCTAGTGATGAAAATATTGAAGATAATGTAACATATGATGAACCATCAATAATTAGTCATGTTGCTGCAAATTCAGTAACTGATAGTTACGATGAAAGTAGTCAAGATATTGATATTACTGAACATCTGTATGATGAACTTGATGACAAAGAAGAATTACATATGAAATTAAATATTTCAAAACAAGATTCATTTGAATATGAATTAAATACAAATTCTAAAAGACAAAAAACACTTGATGGCATTACATCAAATTATGTTTATCAATCAGTTCCAACGTCGCGTAGAAAAACTTCACTTCTTGTAAGACCAACAACAAATAATGGTCCTTTCATTAAAATTGAATAAAATACATTTAAAATCTAGTTACTATTTTTTAAAAAAAAAAAAAAAAAAAAAAAAAAAAAAAAAAAAAAAAAAAAAAAAAAAAAAAAAAAAAAAAAAAAAAAAAAAAAAAAAAAAAAAAAAAACCAACAAACAGGTATTTAAAATTAACAAAATTTTGAATCGTTGAATTATTTTTATACACATACCCGGGCTGTGCAGGGAAAAAACATAAAATATAAAATAAAATTAAATTTAAAAACAAAAAAAAAAAAACAAAAAACATCATTTTGGCGTGTTTTATCAAGTGCCAATGAGTATACATCCGATTTTTATACCGTTTTTTCATAAAAAATAATTATAATTTTTCTATTTTAATATTTCTAATTTCATATTTTTTTTATATATATTTATAAATATATAAGAATTGTAGATTTTGAAAAATTAAAAAGAGATAACGATAATTATGATAGAAAAAAAAAAAAATAAAATATAAAAAGTTCTTCCCATTTATAAATTCGTATTCATCTTACCTTATGTATATTGAGCTATTTTTAATTAGAAATGTAATTATATTGTACATGATTTATTTTGCCTGTCAAAATAGCTCCAAATTGTACAAATAAATTTTTCGAAATTATCACAAGTAATTTTTGCAAAATTCATGTAAATCATCATAATAATTTTTTCCTTTTTTTTTTTTTAATTACAATCGTGTTTATATACCATAAATATAACGAAAAACAAAACAAAAAAAAATGAAAAAAAAAACGAAAAATATTAAAAAAACAAAACAAAAAAAAAAATGAAAAAAGTTAAAAAAAAAAAAATGAAAAAAAAAAGCTAAATTATAGTTTAATGTAACGAATAGATTAGTTTTAAATGGAATACAATTGATTTATCTAACTGAAAGATAACAGTTGGATTATTTTAAATAGTTATGAGAAAAAAAAAAAAAAAAATTTAAAAAGTACAATCAGATGATGACAACTTCATAGCTGATTGTGCTAAATTAATAATAGTTTTGCAAGTACATATTGAGTACAAAAATATGTAAAATATTAAGTTAATTGCAACAATTGTATAGAAACAAGAAAAACAATATCTTTTTTGGTACCAAAATCTTGACTACACTAAAGGAAAAGAAGATTTAACAAAATAATTGTTGAACGTTAATAGAATAAGAGTAAAAAAAAAACAGTGATTTGAGTTCAATGTGAACCAGTAAAATTAAAAAATTCAGGCCAGTGAGAAAAATAGACCATAGTACTTTTTTAAAAAATAATAATTATAGTTTTTTTTTTTTACTTATCGTGTTAAAACAAAAATCATTGAATATATTTTTGTAGCAGTTAATAATTCTGTACCATTTTTTTTTCCTTTTTTTAAATTGGATCAGAATTAACTTGATAAGTTTTTAATTTTGTAAAATTATATTTACAATTTATATAATAATTTTGAATACTACTGTGTTGTCATTAGGATTGTCTATCATTGTCATAATTTTTTTTTAATTTTTTTTTTTTTTTTGTTAGACTCAGTATTCACAGATCTCGTTGATTGGGACTAAAAATACCACCGCAACGTATTATTATTAATAAGACTGTACATTCAATGTATATACCCGATAAAACTAAAAAAAAAAAAAAAAAAGAAAACAGTCAATCCTGAATACTTGATCATAATTAAAATGTACAAGTGTATCAGAAATAACTTACAAATTCTCGATTAATAGTTATAATAATACAAAAAAACAAAAAAAAAAAAAACAACAACAACTCAACCGGAAATGATGCATTTATTAGTAATTAATTCCATTATTGATTTCTCACAATTTTTTTTCTACGAGACAAATGGATTTTTAATAAATATATTTCAATAAATAAATGATTTTTTTTTTATTAATTTGTAATAATTGATACTACATTTTATAAATTGAAAATTAAAAAAAAAATTATTGCAATTAATAAAAAAGGGACCAACATCGAAATTCGTTTATCGAAAAAAACCCAAAAATTGATTGTTAATATTTTAGTTTTTTTTTTTTTTTTTTTTATTAAATTTACTTTATAAATAAATTTCTTTTTTTTCTTTTATTATTTCAATGATACGTATAAATAATTTCATATGAAAAACAAAAAAAAAAACAAATTACAAATTTCAATATAAAAATGATATGAAAAAATTCTGTATTCATGTAAATACCTCGTTTATTATTATTATTATTATTATTTTTCATGTACTTCGTTATTATTTTTGAATAATTGAAGATAAAAATTTATAAAAAAAAAATAAAAAGGTAAATTATTAACTGCCAATTGATATAGTTAATAGTAATCGAAATTAAATCTTATCCAGCCGAAAAAATATTTATAGTAGTTGTAAAAAATAATTACACAAACAACTATAAGACTGCTTTTATAATAAAAAACTATCGTCAAGTACATTAATAAATCATCAAATAGTAATTAAAAAAAAAAAGTAAAATTGTTCGATTCATTTTTTATATGATAAAATAACACAAGTTATGGATTGCCGCATGTATCTAGGCGCTGCCAAGTCTTATTTATAAAAAGTTGTATGAAATAAATTTAAGTAAAAAAAAAAACAAAAAATGTTTACAAAATTAATGTGTTTTTAATTTATTATAATTTTTCTATCCTTATAAATATTAATTTAACGTTTTTATCGATCATTTCATTGATGACAGAGTAAAAACAATCAAAAAAGCGCATCAATAAAGGTAAAGTTTGATTCAAGATGGCCCTGTGTGGGCTAATTTTTAAATATCTAATAAAAATAAAATACGAAATTACTGTTTTTCCATCTATTTTTATCAATATTATCAACATTACAACTCTTTAAACAATGATTTTTAATATTTACCTTTAAAAAATTTAAGCGCCAAATTAAAATCTCAATGCGCAAGTGTTAAACACCTCCATGACATATGGTTTTTCCACGAAAATTTCAGTTTCAAAACACACACTTGTTGCAAATTTGCTTGTCAAAATCTCTCAACAGTTTATTGTTTTATTATTAATAAATTTATCAGTAAATTTATAATCAATTTTGAAAAAATGGGTGACGAAGAAGAGACACCTTCAAGAGTTAAAATTTGTATGAAAATTTTAATAGCAACTGATTGCCATTTAGGTTATGAAATAAAAACAAAACGAGGTAAATAATTTATATTGTAAATAAACAATAGTAAAATTTATTAATTATTTTTATTATTATTAGCTCAAGACAATGACAGCTTTATTACATTTGAAGAAATACTTGAACTTGCTGTTAAACATGATGTTGATTTTGTTCTACTTGGTGGTGATTTATTCCATGATGCTAAACCTTCACAAAAAGTCATCTTGGAATGTGTAAGATTATTAAAAAAATACTGTCTGGGAAATAGGTAATTTATTTAACAAAATTATCTTGATTATATATTTCCATCTTTTTAACAAATTTCATTTTTTCTGCAATTTTATAAACAAAAAAAATAAAAATAAAGGGAAGTTCGACTTAACTTTGGAACAGATCCAGAGCTTGTATTTGCTCATTGTGAAAAGAAAATGATAAACTATGAAGATCATGATATGAATATCAGTATGCCAGTAATGACAATCCATGGAAATCATGACAATCCAAGTAAATATTAATTTTAAATATTTTAAAATAATATATTTTAGATAAATAAACAAATAAATAAATTTTTTAGGCTTTGAAACAACTGGTACACTTGATATACTACAAGCATCAGGTTTAATAAATTATTTTGGCAAATGGAATGCTCTTAAGCAAATAAATATTACCCCATTGTTATTTGAAAAAGATGGTGTAAATATTGCAATTTATGGTTTGGGTTATCTTGGTGAACAAAGACTCACAAGATTAATTAAATCTGGACAGGTAAAAAATATTCTATAACAATTAATTTGAATATTATAAATATAAATAATTAATTTTTAATTACATAGGTTAATTTTCAAAGACCTCAAAATGGACAAAATTATTTTAATATTTTGGTAATTCATCAAAATCGTGCACAACATGGTGAGAATGATTATATTTGTGATGATTCATTTCCACCATGGTTTCATTTTATCCTGTGGGGTCATGAACATCAATGTTTAATTCAACCAGAAAAAATTACTCTTCCTGATGATGAGTCTTATTATATTTGTCAACCAGGTATTTAATAAATAAAATTATCTAAACGTAAAATTATCAAATTATCAAATTAAAATGCGTTTTTTTTTAACAGGTAGTTCAGTTGCAACATCACTTTGTGAAGGTGAAGCTGTACAAAAACATGTTGGACTATTAAAAATAAATTCAGAACAACAATTTAGTTTAAAAAAACTTAGATTAAAAACAGTAAGACCATTTTTTATGGCTACCTTGAAAGTTTCTGAATTAATAAAAAAAAATTACTGTGAAGGATCTACTTCAGATGCTGTTATGAAATATGTTGATGACTACATTGAAAATACAGCAATTCCAGAAGCTGAAAAGCAATTAACAGGTTACTTTTAATTAAATTTTTTTTTATTTTTAAGTAAAATATTTTGGTTTATTTATTGTTTAACAGGTCATCCACGTCAACCAACTTTGCCTCTTATTCGTTTGAGAATTAATACCAGTGAGATTTGGCATACATTTGATACTATGCTGTGAGTTTTTGTTATTTATTTATTGAAATATTATCTTTAATTTATAATGACACAATCGTTTAATTATGTAGAATTGTTAACAAGTACCGAGAAAGAGTAGCAAATCCAAATGACATAATATTATTTCGTAAAGAAAAAATGTATACAACTGTTAAAGATCAATCTGAACGTCAAAATGATTTGGGTGATTTATTAGATGATGAAGGAGTAAGTTTATTAATTAATTTAAAAATATTTTCATTGTTTTTTTTTAATTAGTTTTACAATAAATATTAAATTCATTATTACAGGATGATCAAGACCACAGAATGAATGTTCAAGGAACTATTAAAAGATTATTTGAAACACAAAAGAAATATAAGATGAATATGTTATCACTTGCTGGTTTAAATGAAGCATTAGGAAGATGTGTTGATGCAAATGATGATAATGCTTTTGATGATATTGTCCAGTAAATATTATTTATTTCATTTAAATATTATTTTAATTCTTTTTTTATTTAATAATTTCTTTTACAGGCATCAAATGACAAAGCAAATTGATCATTTATCAACAATAGATGATGTATTTACAAATGATGATACAAAAAAAGTTGTATTAAAACATCGACGTCAACCAACTGAAAAGAACGAAGAAGAAGAAATACGTGATGTAATAAAAATAAATTTTTTACAATAATTTAAGCTCGGGTGCTGGAAAAAGATGATATATTTTCTTCAACATAAATTAATTCTTCAAAAGTTATTAATAATTTTTTGAAGTTTCAGAAATTTACTTTTAATAAGAATCTAATTACAAATTTAACACATCTAGCAGCTGATTTTTAATAATTAAATAATACTAATAAATAATTTTAACAGGCTAACAGTTATTTAAACAATACGGATCAAAGAAAAATTTTACGTAAAAAAGCAGTTGAAGTACCTCTTAACCCAGATGATGACGATGATGATGATGATTTGGAAATGATTGTACCAACAACAGCAGCAGCAAAAAAGACACGTGGACGTGGTGCATCACGTGGTGCTAGTAAAACACGAGGAACAAGTCGAGGTAGAGGAAGAGGTTCTGCAGCAGCTAAAAATGCACTTAATATAACAACAACTGCATCAACACCTTCAAAATCACCTCCACCATCAGTTACTCAAGCCAAGGTTGTATCTATTTCATCTTTTTTTTTTTTTTGTTCAAATTATTAATTATCATTTCTTTATTTACAGCCAGCAACAAAAGTAAATCTGTTAGGTAATTTCACTGGCTCTCAAAGTCAAAGTTTATTTAAAACTGCAAGTCAAGCAAAAAATCGAAATATGACTTATATTGATAGTTCAGATGATGATTAAAGTTTTAGATAAACATTATTTCTTTTTATTTGTGACTGAGTTTAAATTTTTTTTTCTAATGTTTTTCTATTTTTGTTTATAATTTGATACAAGTATACATTTTCTTTTTTTTTTTTTTGTTTCTATTTAAACTATATTTTTCAAATTTGATACATTTTTTTTATCAATTATTATATGTTAAGCGATATTATTATATTGAATTGTCATGTTAAAATATTTCTGGAATATTAACTTGTCTGTATCCTGGATCCAGTGGTTGATAATATTGATTTATTGTCTTTTGACGAACAATAAGTTGTCGTAATTTGTTCTTGGAATAATAAATCAAAAAAACACAAAAGTATTACTGATATATTTTTGATGAGAAATAATTATTATCAAAGAATTTTATTTATTTATTAAACTTACCAGTAGGGAACATTCTATGGCTATATTTTTAGTAGCCATTTGACCATAGTCACATCCATTAAAAGCTCTTTTACCAGGACCCCATCCTTTCGAAAAAGTTACCTATATTTATACAATAAAAAAAAAAAAAATAATAAATAATTATTTATAATGTAAATTCAACAATAACTAATGTTAAAATCCTCACTTGACTGAAGCCACATGCTACGAGAGTTAGAAACAGAGTTCCAAACGAAAAAATCAACGTTGTCTTCATTTTAATTGTAAATAATTTAATGAACCTTTTAAAAAAAAAAACCAAAGACAATTAAATTAATTAACTTGATTGTTTTTTGAAGATAAAATAAAATGCCTCAATGACATACCAGAAAAATAATTAAATATCTAGAACGATGTGTGTTCGTGAAGCTGTTGAAATTTAATCTGAGGATATTAAATTATGATCAGTTTCTTTTATACAGTACCACTCCTACATCGACATTCATAAATTTATTTAACTTTTAAAATTTTCAAACTTTATTATGTTTAAAATACAAATATTGTTGATTCAATTTCAACAAAAGCAACATCAAATATGAATGTAATCTTTGATGCATAACCCACTCCATTGTATTATCCTTAAAAATATAATTTTTATTTTATTTTTTTTCTTGTAAAATTTTAATCTAAATACTTTTTTTTTTCATATATTATATTGAAAAAAATAAAAAGTATTATTGATATTATTCAGATATATATTTGAACTAAAAAGTTTGGTATAATATCTCAGCAAAATAAACATATAAATGAGAAAATTCAAACGATATTTGATTAGACTATTTAAATAATTAAAATAACATGATTTAAAAAAGTAAATAAAATTCGCAATTCATATATTAAATAAGTTTAATTTTAAATAATATCTCACATTAAATATTGTGATAACATTGAGTACAACTTAAATACTCTACAAATTCAAATATATTATTAATTAATTTATACTGTAACACCAACTTCACCTAATATTTCTGATAATTTTTCCAAATGTTTATTTATCGATGAATATTGTTGTTGACTTCTTGCAATTAATTGAAAAGCATTAATATATTCAAGCTCTGAAAATTGTGGTCCATTTTCTAGTATATTATTTAATATATCATCTGGTGTATTGTAAAATAGCTCAAAATATTGTCTAGCATAATCCAATGCTAATTCTCTAGCCATTGTTATATTTGTTAATGTTTGTTGTAATGTAAATACATTTCTACACATTCTTTGTATTCCACTTTTATCAATTTTTTCAATATACTGAGCAGATGTTATTAATATTTTAGCAATTAAATGACCAAGACCTTCGAAAATATATTTACTTTTTTTAGGATGAATTGTACATTGTAATGCTTCATCAATTGTTTGTAATATTTTACTCAATTCTTCAACTCTTGGATCAGCTTCTTGTGAATCTTTAATACCACCACAAATATGACTATACTCACCACGTGGTAATAAATAATAAAAACATTGTACTCTAACTTCAAGATGTAATACTAATATACATGTGTTGGATAACTCTTCAAATTCAATAGCAACTTGTTCCAATGATTCAATCAATGATCCTGATACATTTGGTAACTCATCATTGTTGCCATTTAATTTAACATTATTTAATTCAGTTGTAAATGTCGTTATTGACAATGAAAACCATTCAATACTCTCTTGTAGTAATGCTAAACAACGAAGTTTACCAACATCTGTTAATATTTCATTTGAATTTATTCCACCTTCACCAAGTGTACTCGCTAAAATTTCAGCTTCACGTAAATTACGTTGTCTTATTTCTTCTGGGCTTTCTTCATCTTGTGTCTCTTGTCTTTTCAATGACCATTTATTGTTGTTATTATGTTGTCTATATGTATGATTTTTCATATTATTCCAATTTGGTAATGATTTTATAAATCTACTAATATCATCATCTTTTAGCCATGCTGCTGAACATATTTTTTTATCTTGACTTTCTGTTTGTATTATTTTACGATATTCAGCATGACAAGTTTCACGATAATTATGTAATATATTTAATGCAAGTGTACAAAAATGTTCTGAATGTAATGGTAAATAAATCATTAATAAACGTAATTCACCAACTAAATTATCAACTTTAATTGTACTTTGTAATAATGGTCTTGATAAATTAAGCTCTTTCATTGTTTCTTGTGTTGTTATTGTTTTCCATGCATCAATTCCATTTGTTATTGCATCAATTTTTGTTGCAACCATAACATGATGACGTCCTAAAAATACTTCTTTAACATAATCACTTATAAATGTGTTTAGTGGACATTTTATATTTGTATTATTATTATTATTATTATTATTATAAATTTTATATTCAATTTCATTGACAAATTTCATTATTGGTTTGAATATAATTGTTATATTTTTTGGATTTGCTTCACATATTAATTTTTTTTCATAATCTTTTATGTTATTTCTTTGATCTTTTGAATAGCTATGTGTTGATGATTCAAATTTAAATAATAAACCAGTTTTTTGACGTTGTTGTTTACGTTTTGTAAAATATCCATTGATATTTTCTATTGTTGGATTATCTAAATTTGTTGATATTTCATATGGTCTATCAATGATATCTTGTATATCAAGATAATTACTTATTAAATTTTGTAATACAAATTGTATTTTATTCCATACGTCAATTATTTCATATAAATTTATATTAATATTATATTTTTTACATGTATTTGATAAATATTTTAGAGCAATATTATGAGCATTTGCAATAAGACGAAATTGATCAAATATTTTATCAAAAAATTCAACAAGTATTGTTTGTTCTTTTGTATTTTCATGTTTAATTTTATTTTCATTTAATACTTTATCAGTTGTTTTATCAATTATACTAAATAGTTCATTTTCCATTTGATTTTTTATTTTTTCAACTGTTTCTGGTATGTTGTTTAGTAGAGCAAGACACTCAATGACAATTGAAATAAAATATTCTGAATTTTCTTCTGGATTTATCAACTTTTCATCTTCTTCAATGATAATATTTGATAAATTTTTTTTCATAATATTATTGTCATTTAAAGCTTTTAATGAATAATTATTAACATCAAGCAGTGTACGTTTTATTTTATTATCTCTTGATCCACGTGTTTCATTACCACGTTGAAAATCTCTGGATGAACCTTGTTTTTTAAGCTGAAATACTTCATTTGATGTTTCGATATATAAATGTTTATTTAATTCATTTAATAATTTATTTTGTAGCTGTTGTTTATGAGTATCTAGTTCATTTTTAACTTCACGAAGTGCTTCAACTTCTTCAAGGCTACCACTGCCAATTGATTGAGCTGATACAATTAATTGAGTTGCATGAAGATATAACTTTTTATTTAAATAGTAATTTAATTGTGATGGTATATTTTTAAGACGATCAATTTCATTTAATAAATCGAGTACATGTTTATGTTCAATTCCTTCTAGCCAAAGTTTCATGAGTTCTTCACGCCTACAGCTTAGTAATTGTTTACAAGCATTTAAATTTTCTTTTACAGCATGAATTTTTTCTCTTGATACTGTTACACGTTCTGACAAATAACTAAATATCTAAAACAATTAAGATTTTTATTTATTATTTATAAATAAAAGAAAAATTAATCATTATTATTATTTTTTCCAACTTACATTCATAACTTGAGTTAAATCTTGATAATGTAATGACACCAATTCATCCAATCGTTGATCACTTTTTTTATATTCTTTTTCAAGTTTAGCTTTTTCAATTTCTCGCTGTTCATTTGTTTCACTTGCTGATAAAGTTCTTATAACAGATATTAATAAACCACTCTGTAAATGAATTTAATTAATAATAAAATTAAAATCCTACATCAAAATATAACCTGAAATAATTAAATAATTAATGTATTTTTTATAATTTCTTACTGTTTCTTTTGCAGTTTTTATTCCTCTAGGAGGTTTCATTGGTGGTGCAATTGACATGTTGATGTTTTTTTTTTATTAATTATTGTACCTATAAATTAATATGAGTTTTTGATGTTGAAGTTTTTTGTTTTTTTTTCTTGTTGTATGACAGTTAAACTTTTATTTTGTTTTATTTTTGTCAATTATTGGCTTCGATGTATCGTTAAAAATCGACATAATATTGCTTCGATTTCTCCGATATGTTAACGACTGTAAGCTTGACACTGACAAGCAAATTGAAGCAAATCAAGTCCATTCAAGTTATTCAAGTGTTTGATTCAAGTCTTGGAAATCATTGAAAGCTCCTCCAGTAAATAATATCAACCGGTATAATGGCAAATGTACTTGGACGTGTTTTTGTATATGGAGGCAAAGGAGCACTTGGCTCAGTTTGTATATCACAATTTAAAGCAAAAAATTGGGTAGGTAAAACTACAAATCAATAATTAAATAAATAATCAATATGACCAACTTGTTGATTATACTCGATAAGCCACAGCTTAAATATCCTTATTGTACTTGAATTTTTATTTGATAAAATTGTCAATTGATCCATCAAATTAGAAGCTTTTGTTTAAAATACATAAAAGCTACATGTTTATTATGTGATTATAACAAAAAAATGCATTTAAAATTTATTATTTGTGCAGATAAAATAGTTGTGTTGCTAACGGAAAATTAATGGAGCATAAAATGTCCTTTCTAATCTTTATTTATTGACCTCAATAATAATCATTATTATTTTTTCATTTAAATTATTAAGAAATATTTTTTGATATCAAAATATTCAAAAATAAATTCAACTAAATATTTAATTGCATAATTTACTTATCAAATGATAAAAAAAATTAAATTTTAATTTACAGTGGGTTGGAAGTATTGACATGAAAGAAAATGAAAATGCTGATATCAATATAATTGTTGATGGTATTCACAATTGGAAAGAACAGGTGAATAATAATTATGAAAAATATATATTTTAAAATAATTAATAATTAATATGATTACTTAAAAGGAAATTCATATATTGGAACAAGTAAAAGATGCTCTTAAGGGAGAAAAAATTGATGGAATAATATGTGTTGCTGGAGGTTGGGCTGGTGGCAATGCAATCAGCAAAGATTTTATAAATAATAGCGAGTTAATGTGGAAACAAAGTGTCTGGAGTTCAACAATTGCAGCAAGTATTGCAGCAAATTATCTTAAAGAAGAAGGTTTTTTAACATTAACTGGTGCACAAGCTGCTCTTGAAGGAACACCTGGTACTTGATGAATTATTTATAATCATTTAACAAATAAAAATTTAATATTAATATTTTTATTGTTAAATGAAGGTATGATTGGTTATGGAATGGCAAAAGCAGCTGTTCATCAATTAACAAAATCACTTGCTGAAAAAGATGGTGGTCTACCAAAAAATTCACTTGTTACTGCTATTTTACCAGTAACACTTGATACACCAATGAACAGAAAATGGATGGCCAAAGCAGACACAACGTCATGGACACCAATGGAATTTATTTCAGAGTATGATCAATCAAGTAGATAATTAATTGTTAACTGATTATTCAATAATCTTATTTTATTGTTTAGATTGTTGTGGAAATGGTCACAAAAACAAGAACGTCCTGTCAATGGTAGCCTTCTTCAATTAATTACCAAAAACAACAAAACAGAAATTATTCCTGCTTAATTATTACAGATAATTTATTGTCTTTTTTATGAATTTTTAATTTTAATAAATGTTTGTGTCTAATTTTGGGTTTTAAAAAGATAATTATGTTGTTTTAATTAAATTAAAAATACACGTTTTATTCTTTGATGTTAATAATATCTTGGAAAAATTAAAGAAATTTTATCCATTAATTTCCATTGATATTATTTAGTTTATTTATTATTCAAGTTTATTTTATATTTTTTTTTTTTAACAGTGAAAGCATACTAAATTTTTGATGGTATTTATTTCATCATGGCTTCAAGATTCCTCATTTCCTCTGTAAAAAAGAATCATAAATAAATTATTGATAATTAATTGGATATTTGATTTTTTTTTTTTTATTAATTTTATACTACCTTCTGAAGCTCTCTTCTTTTCTGCAGCTAATTGTACATCACGTATTTTTTTCTTTTCATTTTCACTTATACGCCAAAGTGCTTCTTTTTTGCTTAATCTGTTTTGATGAAAAAGACCATAAGCAATACCGGCTGTCAAGAGAGACCATCTTCCAAACTGAAAATTAATCAAATTAACATTAAAATGAATAAGGGTTAGATTTTTAAGTATTTTTTTTTTTTCATCTCATCATAACATTAAGATTTTATTTAAATTAAAAATTATGATTAAAAAAAAAAGCATGATAAACAATTAATTATTGAATTTTCATTTATTAATAATAATAATAAAAATTGGAAAAAAAAACTTATGTAATAAGAATTTAGGTTTTTAGTGTGATCTACTGTACAATCAATTGTCGTCACAAAAACATTTGACAATCAGACTAATTTGTTGATGAAAAGTAACGTATTTTATTGATAAAAAAATGACAAATTTGTTGTTAATAATTACCTTGATTAATGGTGATACCCGAAGAGGTCTTGGATTTAATTCTGCAGTCGACATTTTGTTGATTTTTTATTTATTAATAATCAGCAATGTTTAACACACTTGATCAACTCATTTACTGTCTTATTATTTAGTCATTAAGTGTGTGATTTCAACAAGATGATGATGAAGATGACTGAGCTATTGTTATCATTCAAAGATGTCACTGCATGTCAATGACAGTCAAAGTTACTAAATTGTACTAAATAGACTTATGTTTTTTTTTTTGGCAATATATTTCGCGAATGTTTTTCTCTATTGGGTTTTTTTTTTTTACACAAATTTAACTATATAAAGACACGTTGCAATTTGCACAGTTGCAATTGGTTGCAATCATCGCAACAGTCTGGTTCTGCTCACTTCCAAGAAGACTCAAGATAGTATTCAAATTGAGATTGATAATATCAAAAAAAATTGTTTAAAAATGCCGGCTAATATAGAAGAAGGTTTTGCAACAAGAGCAATACATGTTGGACAAGATCCAGAACAATGGAACCATCGATCAGTTATTCCACCTTTAGTGATGTCATCAACTTTTCGTCAAGATGGTCCAGCTCAACACCGGGTTAGTTGTACACCTGTTTTTTGTTTTATATATAAAAAAATATAATTAATTGAAAAAACTACTGTATAGTAATTGTTGTTAATTTACAGGGTTATGAGTACGGAAGAAGTGGTAATCCATCAAGAAATGTATTGGAAACATGTATGGCATCTCTTGAAAATGGAAAACATGGATTAGTATTTGCATCTGGTCTTGGTGCAACAACTGGTATTGCAGCACTTTTACAAAGTGGTGATCATTTATTATGTTGTGATGATGTTTATGGTGGTACAAATCGTTATTTTAGAAATTGTATGTCAAAAAATAACATCAGTGTGACATTTGCTGATGCAACAAGTGTAAAAAATGTCGTAAATGGTATTCAATCAAGCACCAAGGTATTTTATTTAATTTCAAGTATCAATATTCATATGAAAGTTGATCTAGCATTGTGGTTGTAACATGAGAAACAAGATATAAAAAATGAAATCAATTTTTAGATGGTCTGGTTGGAAACACCAACAAATCCATTGCTCAAACTGGTTGACATTAAAGCTGTTGTTCAAGCTGTTAAAGCAATTCGATCAGATATTATTATTGTTGTTGATAACAGCTTTTTAACTTGTTATTTTCAAGTAAGTATTAATTTTTTTTAATCAGTATATTTATCAATGTTTTTATTATTGTTATTACTTTTTTTTTCTCTTATCTTGTTTAAGATATTTTTTTAAAAATTCATAACAATGATAAATGTACTTAATTTTTTTACAGAGGCCACTTGAATTGGGAGCTGATTTGGTTGTTTATTCAGTAAGCAAATACATGAATGGTCATTCTGATGTAATAATGGGTGCAGTTATCACAAAAAGTGATGAACTTGAACAACGTCTTCGTTATATTCAAAATGGTAGATAACTAATTTTAACATAACAAAAATTTATTTGTTTTAATAATTAATTTATTGATCGATTGATGATATTTTTTTTTGGATTAACTTTAGCACTTGGTATTATTCCATCTCCATTTGATTGTTATTTGGTCAATAGAAGTTTGAAAACATTAGAATTGAGAATGCAACAACATGGAAAAAATGGATTAGCAGTTGCTAAATTTTTAGAATCACATCAACATGTTGAACGAGTTTTTCATCCATGTAAGATTCCATTTAATTTACTTTTAATAATGTTTGTTGTTAATTTATTTATCTAAATTATTTGATTGTTTCTTTTTTTCAGTTCTTCCTTCACATCCACAGCATGAAATTGCTTTAAAACAACAGTCGGGTCACAGTGGAATGGTAACATTTTATATTAAAGGTGATTCACACAAATTTTTAAAAGCATTAAAAGTATTTATATTAGCTGAGTCACTTGGAGGCTTCGAATCACTTGCTGAACTTCCGTATGTAATCAACAAAACAATTATTTAATGATGTAATCATGACTATGACTTATTTTGTTTTCTTTATTTTTTTTTCCTCAGATCTGTTATGACTCATGCATCACTCACTGAGGAAGTTAGAAATGCTTTGGGAATTAATGATCAGTTAATTCGTTTGTCTGTTGGTCTAGAAACTGAAAAAGATTTACTTGCTGATTTAGATCAAGCTTTAAAAGCTGCTCAATTATAATTGAACAAATTTAAAGAAGAAAAACGGAATTGTCCAGCTACAAAGTCACACACACACACCATGTTTTTTCATGAGCATTCAAGATTTTTTTTGATCTTTCACGTAACTCTATTATAAAAAGGACACTTGACCACATTTTATTATTAATTCTGATTTGTCAAATTTTTTTAGCATTTGTTTATAAACGTTGCAATTTGTTGCAAAATGTTGTTGTGTAATTGCTATGTTAGTTTTCGGCAACTAATTTATTAGAGTAATGAAATTGAGAGATAAAAAATTGATAAAAATTATGATTATGAGAAATGAAATGATTATAATATAGATACACAAAAAGATATGTAATCACGCAACGGAAACGCGGAATCACTCTTGTCATTGAAAGGATGAAATTATTCAAATAATAAGCATTCTATGCTCGAGATAAATACTGAGACTTTATAAATTACTTGCTCGATATTCTTGATACAAAACTTTATAATTAATTAATTAATAATCCCTAAAAGTTACGGAAAAATATAAAGTTATTTGTTTAAGAAATGTAAAACTGGCAAAGATTTATTCCAAGAGTTAAAAATAAAGCAAAATCTTTTGTATCAAAATGATAGAGTGGGCAAAGAGATGTTTAATGAGTTTTATGTAAAAAGAAAGTCTTTGAGTTAATTAAAAAAACCTTTCGGTATATTTTTAAAAATATTTCGTAAACTATTCAAATTGTTTTATCAAATTTATTTGTATTTCATCAACTAATTGATCCATTGATACATTCAAACTATCATGTCAAATGAAAATTACATCAATCATTATTTTGCAAAATTAAAAATCAAAATTTAATCTAAAAATAAAAAATATTATGCAAAATTAACGGAATACCTGTTGTATAATTATTCAAAATTAATACAAATCAAAATTTATAAAATATATTTATCTAATTGGCACAAGTTTGATGGATAAACTCCAATAAACTTGATAAAAAATGAACGATTCAACTAATACTTATTGTATGTTAATTTTCGAATTAAATTTCATTTTCATCATTTTATTTCTATCATATTCTTGGGCTCGATTGTACAAAAGTACACCAGCAATAACTGTGCATGTTCCAAGTGCTGATAATCCAGTTATTGGATTATCAAACAATAAAACTGATAGCCAAATTAAAAATGCTCGTTTAGCAGTGTTTGCAACACTAAAAAAAAATTAAATGATTAATTTTATGTGATTTATATTATTAATATTATCAATAAATTACCTGTGTGTAACTGGACTAATATAATCCATAAGTACGTATGCTGTTATACTTTGAAAATGGAAAAATATACCATTTAAAATAAATGCTGATAATACTGGAACACTTAGGGAATGTTGAAGTGCTGATAAATCAACAAATATCAATGTCACTGGTATTTGTACAAATATTGATGAAAGACTTGTATAAAATTGTAATTCAGCTGGTCTATAAATAAAATTTTATAATTAATTATTTATTATTTTATTTATATTCTTATTAACTTACGTATATTTAAATTTATCACCACTTAAAAGCATTTTTGAATAAACATTTTGTAAACATTCAGTTATGTTTGTTGCCATTGCAGCAATAAAACCACGTAAATCAAAACTAATTTCATTAGCTGAACACAATGCTAAACCTCCCATTACAGGAATTAATGATAAATTAACATATAAACCAGTTTTTTCACCTAAAAAAAAAATTTATATTATTAAAAAAAAAGTTGTTTAATTGATAAATATTTAATTTTTTTACCTAAAAGATATCTACTAATGACAACAGTAAATAATGGTGCACTACTTTTAATTGTTTCTGTAAAACTAACAGCAACATAATTTAATGCAATTAAACCAAGTACAACTGTTGTAAATCTTGTACATCCAACTAATATCATATGTTTATAAAAACCAGGTGGTTTGACTAGTCTTGTTGTTGATTTATACATTCCACATGGATAGTACATTTGTATAAATCCACATACTGCTGTTGCCAACATTTGAAAAGCTCCTAAAATTATTATAAAATTAAATAAAAGATTAATTATATTATTTATTTGATTCAAAAAAATATTTAACAATACCTAAAATTGTTGGATCACCATTCATATATGATAGGATATATTTATTTAAAAAAAGTGTACATCCACTAAAAATATACCATAAAGCCAAGAATAAAAGTGCCCGAGGATGTAATAATCCATCTTTTGATTCATTAACAAGTAACACTTGTGTATCTTGATTTTGTTTAATATCTAATTGATGATTTTTGTCATGATTATCATACAAGTATGATGACGTTGATGAATCATTTATATGTACGTAATTTGCACGTACAGTTTTGCCACCAATCATGATGCATTTGTTTAATTAATTAATTGACAATAATTATCACCCTAAAATTTACTTTATAAATGTCATTTTAAATGACAATTACGTATATTAGATGTTTATAAAAACATGTCAAAATTTTTTTGTTGTATTTACTCTTTTTTCAATTGACAATTTAAATAGTTTTTTTTTATGACAACATTATTTGTTTATTTATTTATTTTTAATATTAATATATATAATATTATATAAATTTATTCTAATTGTATTTTAAACACAAAAGACCACAAAAGCACAAAAGTTTGATGATAAAAATTATCAATTTGATTTATGACCTATATAAAAAATGTATAAGTATTTTTATTATCATCATTAATATTAAAACTTATCATGTATGAGTTTATAATACAAATAAAGTATTCAATTATAATTAATAAACAAAATAAATGTGCTGTTTTTGTTTTGTTCTGCTATTTTACAAACAAACTGCAATATAAAGTTATTTATTTCCATCACAATATTATTTTGAGAGTACATTATTATAAACAAAATATATATTTAATAGAATATTATTAATTAATGTATAAAATTTATATAAAATTATTTACATAAATGGTATTGAAAAACTTGGAATAAGTAAGAAAGTCATGAAACCAAATGATGAAGCAAGAGATAATGGTGCAGCCTGTGCTTCAGCTTTGATCATTTTATCATTACAAGGTGTTGCACGTCGAACAAATTTAAATAAAGCATCTCCCATATTTGCTGGTGTTGAATCTTTGCATTTTTCCAATGCTTTGACAACGCAAACCCTCAAATTTTGCAAGTGACTTAGAAAAGAAAAAACAAAAAAAACATGAATTAAAAGCTCTAAGTAATTAATAAGTTTTATAAAATTAATTAACAACATACTCGCACTCATTAGAACCAAATGATAATGTTGGTAAACTACTGAAACTTGTTAAATCAAATCCAGAAGTTGGTAATGTAATATTATTTCCATATTTTTCCTTTATACAATCTTGAACTTGTGGAATTTTTTCCATAACACACTGTGGTCCTCCAACAGAAATAAATACTAAAAATGAAATAAAAAATATATTAATTATAAACATTAATTAACATTAATTAATATTATTTACAGGCAATTCTTTCTCCTTCTTTGTGGCATACAAAATCAACTAATGAATCCATCGCTGTATTAATTGATTGATAATGATCTTTTTCACTTTGTTCAAGACATGGTGATAATTTATCCATAAAATTTGTAATACATTTTAAAAATTGTGGTTTTTTATCACAATATTTTTTAAATACAAGATCAACATCACCAGTTGGTCCAGCAAGACGTATTTCTTCTTTAAGAGTTGTTACATTTACTAAACTTTCCATACATGTTGTTATGTTATCTTTAGCATTATATGCATTATCAAATGCATCTGGACCTCCATTTTTTTCACATTTTTTTTTTAATAAATCTTTAGCATCTTCAGTGCCTTTTTCAATATCAGATATATTTAAACCTTGCATTTTTGCAATTTCTTCTAAATTAGGTATCGTTTGTCCAGTGATTAATGCCAATGTACCTGCTAATAAAAAAATGAATAAATAAATCATCTTAAATGATTATAAATTAACTAAATTAATCAAATGTAATACAATATTATTGTCAATCACAATTCTTCAATTGTAAGTCATTTTAATATTTAATCATTGACCTTTAGATTCAACAAAATAAGTGATATAATTTTACTGCAACAGCCAGTGCAATTATTTTATGTGTGTGGGTATGGAAAAGAAAAAAAAAAGGAAATACTTTATCCAATTATTATCATATTTTTTAACTTAGTTAATGTGATATCATTCAATATTGTCTTCATTGTTTAATAATAAAAATAAAATAAAATAAAAATCACATCAGGCAAAATTTTGTTCAACATTTGTAGTATTTTTAGCTGTTTTTTATTTTTTTCAATTCATAAATTATGCTAAATTGTAGTTTTTTTCTTTTGGTTTATAAAAAGATATACTTTGGACTTACCAAGGCTGATAACGATGATCAAAGTTGCACGAATCATCTTGTCAATGATAACAAATGTTATTATAATTTAACAATATTTAAAAACTGATGCTGACTACTAAAAATATAAATAAAATTAAATATTTGAGTAAATTTTTAAATGAATATTGCGTACTCACTGTTAATGATTGTTGTTGGTTTTTTTTTTTTTTTAATTATTTCGTTTGACAAAGAAGGAAACAGAGTCCAACTTGTCGTTTTTCTTGATGGATTTAATATTTTTAATATTAAAATGATTGTTTTACTTGCACACCCAGAGGAAAATAATTGACAGAAATACTGGAATACTGGTTGTCCATCTACAAGTGGATTACTGTATAAATTTAGTGATTATTATCATCATTTTAATCTCCCACTCTTGAAAGAAGACCTTGTACATAAAATGATTATGAGACTCTACTACAGTGTGAGTGTTTCGGTTCAAATGAAAATTCTTCTAGAAATATCGAAATATTTTGATAAATTATTGGAAGAATAACAGTTTTAATTGAGTAACAAAATCAGCATTTTATTTAAGCTTAAATTATCTTGTAAAATGATGATAAACTACTTGAATTTAAACTCGTAAGAAAGTTGATGTGATCAGTAAAAAATCTGTGAACCGAATGAACTACAGAACATTGCTCTCCGCTTTTTATTTTCATTAGGGTTTCGATAGAAATTACCAGTTTTTTTTCGTAGATAATAATAAGTAAACATTTCTAACTCCATGAAGGACATATTTTGTCGTTTTGGATATTTTTATTTTATTTTTATGTCTATTATTTTCTATGTGTGACGAGACATGGTTTCTTTAAAATTAAAAAAAATTTCTTTCTTTTTTAAGTTTATTTTATGTCTCTTTCATTGCGTTTTGACTTTTTATTTTTTTTCTAATAAAGTTCATGCACTTTTCATGTGTTACTCTGACTGTTATTATTGAATTTTCCATATGTTTAATTTAAAAAATAAAAATAATTATAAATTTAATTCAATTATGATAAAATTTAGCTTGAAATTTCAATTTTTTTTCTATAAAATAAACTTTCAATAATTTCTTTGTTTGTTTAAACACCATTAATTGGTATAGAAATTAAGAAATATATTGAAATTAAATTACGTTTATTAATAATATTTTATTTTTAATTTGACAATAAATACGTTTTTATTAGACATACATCTTGTACAAGGTTACACAATATTAATACATGTTCATTTAACTGGCCAGCAATCAAATACATTGTATTTCCTTGATGGTTTTTTTTTATTTTAATATTTATGACATATTATTTATGAATTATTTTAATTTATATTTGGTTTTATCGACACAATTTTGCATTACAAACTGAAATATCAATGGCAATTGGAAGAATTTAAATTCAGAATGAATGCATTTTTTCTTTTTTTTTTCGTTTACAATTTTTGTATATTATTTGTTGTTGTTTTTGTTATTTATAATTATATCTTGGTTTATTTGACAAATCAGAGTGCTGTTTATGTATTTTTTGAATGCAACTTTTTTACCCTGGGCACCCGGAAATCAAATTAATACAATAATTTATAAAATATTTCGTCCAAATTTTGTGTTTTAAAAATCAGTGGAAAAAGATTTTTTTTTTTGTTTTTATACATTCGAGGCCTTGAATAATTACAGGGGAACATTGCTGACATTAATTCGTAATTATTATTTGTTACAGCTGTTAAAATAATTAATGAATTTTTGATGAAGAAAAGAGAAGAATTTTTTTTGTTTTTTGTTAGTTAACGTAAAATAAATTATTGAAAAACAGATTTTTATTTGGAGAGGATATTTTTTTTTTTTTTTTTTTAATTTAAGAATTAGTCTTTTAGTTTCTACATCGTAATTATAGTTCTTATATTTTATGATTTATTTTAGACTTGGTGACCAGCACCAAAACAATCACATTTATACTTTGTTTTTATTTTTTTTTTTTTGTTTTTTTAGTTTTTTTTTTTTCTTCACACAGATAAATCCGGACAATTATGGATTTATTATTATTTATTTATTAATTATAATTGGTTTTTATTTATTTTTTTAAATTGAAAATAACTCAAACGCCTATCGTGACACAAATTACAGAAATTATTGAGTTTTGTTTTAGCTACATTATTATTTTTCTTCTTGTTAATACTATTATTTATTGTTTTTCATTTTTTTTTTTGTTATTTTAAATGAGACATTTTCATTCACACTATTATACAATTGTCAATTATAATAATTGCATTTGTGAATTCACAGTAACTCTTCACAAAATGAATTTTTACAGTCAATTTATATCATTATTATTACCAAATGAGCACCTTGAATCATTTAGGTGTATCAAATAAATAACATTTATAAGACAAAAAAAAAAAAACAACAACAACTGTCCAAAAGTTTACTTAATTTACATATTCTTTGGTTAAAAAATAAAACAAGTTTACGTAAAATTATTGAATGCGTATTGTATGTGTGTTTGTGTAAAAAAAAAAAAAAAATTACGCTAATTATTTTTGAGTTTTGTAAAATGTTTTTTCTTTTAAATTAAAATTAAATATAATAAATTTTATATAGAGAACCAGCTCTATAATTATAAATATGAAATTATTAAATTTTTTTTTTTCATTTTGTTTAAATAATAAATAATTAGAATGATAAATTTTGAAAAATTGTAACATAATTTATTCACACTTGCAAATTGATCAAGTAATTTATCTTTTTTTATTTATTTTTAATTGTATTTTTGATATGCCATTTTTTTTATTTGGTAATTTGGATTATAAATCCTTGTATTTATTTTTTTTTTTGAAAATCAAGGCATCAATAACAGATGCATATTAATTTCTTTAAATTCAAGTGTCATAGATTACCTATCTGAGATTTTTTTTTCCTCCCCTCAAAGACAATATTATAATAAAAAAAAATGTATTTTTTTTTCTGTTTTTCTTTCACAAATAATACGTTTATTTAATTTTTTTTTTTTTTCTATATATTAATTATCTAACATAAACTCAAAAAACATGAGAATTTTTTATGTCACTTATTTAATCGGGTCCAGCCGAAAATTTTATTGCTGCGTTGATACACTGAAAAAAAAATCTGGTTTATTTATCGACACGTATTTGTAGAGAAGTGATACTATTTTGTTGTTGCTTTTTTTTTTCTTTTTCAATTTTCTACTGTTAAAACTGTATCAATACAATCCAAACAAAGTATAGTTACAACACCAATTTTAACAAATTAAATTCAGGTCTTCAGTATGATGACAGGCACCAGTCCTGCTAATCATTCAGCCAAATATATTTTAGCTATTCTCAGTTTCACTGTAGAATTATACTCATCACTGTAAAATCACTGACTATTAAATAAACAAAAATAAACAATTAAAAATCTCATTATTAGTAAAATAATTTAATTTTTAAAATTGTAAATATTTTTCAAGTTTTTTCGTTAATATTTTTGTCGATTAAACACGACTGAAATTAAAAATTTTTGAATCACATTTGTATGATCTCAGTATAAAGTATAAATGTCATAATTTGTTTTGTTTTTTTAAATTAATAATTATTAATAAATAATATTTAAAAAAACAAAATTTATCGTCTTATTAATAATATGACAAATAAAATTGGAAGCTGAGAGATTCATGGTGGAGGTAGTTGTGTAATTTTTTCCAATTGAAAATATCAGTGTAATAACTAAACTTTAAATTAAATATCAATATATCAAATAAATTGATATTTAATTTGATAATTTTTATAACTTTGTTATTTATATTATCATTACATATAAGCCAGAATTATTTTTTTTTCAGTGTATACCTCACCAATCACAAAAAATCTTGAGACTATTGTTATTATAAATTATAATTATAATTTTTTTTCTCTTTCATTTATCGTCATTTATAAATTTTAAGCAACAATTTATGCAGAAAAAAAAAAATATATATATAATAAATAAAGCTTATTGATGAACACGCCACCAATTTTTTTGAAACTTTTCATAAATTTTTTTAAAAATACCAGTAAAATTCCGTCACATTTCAGTGTCATTCGAGGCATCATCTGTATCACCACAAGCCTCATTACTGTTGTTGTCATTATTTTCACCAGTTTCATCACCTTCTTCTAATGTTACTTGAAAATGTATTCTATCTGATTGATCACTACCACGTTGATGTTGTTCATCAGATGGTGGTGATGGTGGTATCATTGATTGATACCAATCACGATTTTCTTCAAGTGTATCAAGAATATCTTGTGCATCTGGATGTACCAAATCAGCCCATGTTTCCCACAATGGATGTACAATATAATCAATAAAACCAACTTGGGATTTTTCAATTGTTGCACTATGACGATCACACATTGGACTTATATCCATATTTTGTTCTCTTTCTCTATCACCTTGTAGGAAAAATTCTTCCATCAATAAACCAACCCATTTACGATATAATTGTAAAGGTTTTGTTGGATTTGATAAATCAGCACAATGTACAAGATTTTCTAATACTTGTATTCTATCAGTATAATTATCTAATAATAATACACCAGAACCAGCAACTTTTTTTGTTTCAACCATTGTTTTTAAATCAGCAAGTAATGACATGTGTTTTGACATATCTGTTGATAATACCATATCAATAACCATTTTTCTAAGTGTTTGACGTTGTTTTTTTGTCATATTTTCAAATATATCGCAGCCTTCATTTTGTAACAGCTTGAATGCAACAGCAAGATGATGATTTTCAAGTACAGATTCATCATTATACATTAGAGCAAGTTCTGAACCTAATTATTAACAAAAAAATAAAAACAAATATCACAATTAATCATTTGTCATTATTAAAATTTTATATGTAAAACTTACTTGAATTAATGAGAAATTGATTTGTTAAACCTGGATGATCAACATCATGAATTGTTGCTGCAAATAAAGCAGCTGTAATCTCAAGTGGTGTAAAAACAGACTGTAAATAAACATAAATAAATCAAATTAATAATAAATAATAAATTAATAATAAAAAAAATGATATTTATTTATTTATTACCTCAAGTGCGGGCGTATTTAATAGTGTATGTGTTGATTGTGTTACGTCGGCAGCATGAAGACTGTTATGAAAAGGATTGTCCTTGATATAATGATCTTCAAGTGTCATCATAAATGTGACAAAGGTTTTTGGTTGTATTGCAAGTGATTTAAGCAAATCACGACTTTGAAATGCAGTGTAGGCAACACAGGTTAATGGTCTGCAATTACTTAGTTCTGATATTCTGAATATATCAATACCCCATTTATCAACATCAGACAATACCTGATTACATTTAAAATATTATTAAGTTGAATTTTCTTGTATGTTTATTAAAAAAAAATTAAAATTTTATTAACAACAGTAAAATGATGATCAATCAATGATTATTTATCATAAAGTTGATGATAATTAATTAATTAAATGATTAAAATTAATGAATTACCATTCCAAGTTCTGTCTCATTTGTTGTTTCAACACCATAAAGTGGTACACGTTCACCAGTAAAGCTATTTGTATGTGTTAATGGTCGTTTAACACCGCTGATATGAGACATTGCTGCTGGACCACGTTGTGCGCGATCTTTTTTCTTAGCTGTTCTTGTATCACTGACTGATGCAACAGCCTCATCAATTCTCAACGATGGTAAATCAAGTTCTTGTTGTTTATCTAGTTGTAACAAAATAATTTATTCATTTTGAAAAAATAATATTGGAAAACAGTATCAAACATTCTCAGTCTGCTAATTACTTGTCTAATATTAATTTATTATTTTATAAATTTAAAAAATCACATCTTTTATCTAAACTTGTTATTATTTTTAGTTTACTCACCAAGAAAAGTACTGCAAATGTACTCAGATATTTGATTACCAGACTTGGAAGACTCGGAAAAATGTGATAATTCTTTATTCAACATTCTCTTAAACTGTAATTGAAATAATTTTTATTAATATTAATGTTTTATGTTTTTAAAAAATATATTTTATAAAGCTTCATTGACATAATAAAATGACAATTATCTATTGAACTATTTTCATATTTTTTATGACTATTTTATAATCTGAAAGTAAAACCATTGAGACACAAATTTTTACATAAATAAGTAGACAGTTTATCTGTTATTCAATATAACCACAAGCTTTTATGTGTTGAGTATTCACAAAAAGATAGATAAATTTATTTTTTTCAAAACTATAAAAATGTTTGTATATAAAAAAATCATTTGGCAAAATAATTTAAAGTCATAAACCCAAATAAAAATATTTATACAGCCAAAAAATTTGAATGAAGATCAATGAGAATGTTTTTTTTTTTTGCTTTTCATCGCTATGGGTGGGTCACAGCAGGCGCCACTTTAAACTATTAAAATTCTTTTACAAAATGAAAAGAAAAAAAAATATATATTTTTCAACAAATTGATTCGTTAAAGTTTGTTTTTGTTGTTTTTTTAAAGGCAAAATTTAAGTGAGAACTACGTCATCAAAGCTCAAATGGACCCTTGACCAAGTGACCCACATTTACCTCGAATATTTACAATAGCTCAAGGATATCAAAAAAAATAAAATAAATAAATAATAAAACAAGGAGCTAAACGTCATTTAAAATATCTACATATTTCAAGTCAAGTTAACATTTTTATTTCAACTGTATTTTTAACTTGATCAATTATATAATGTACTTGCTCAATGTCAATTATATTTTGATTATAAATAATTGTTTATGTGATTTTATGTATTTTTTGGATAAAAATATCTTTGTAAATTATTTTTATACCTTGAGAGAAGCCATGTCTGAGACTGATCTGTGAGTTTGGATTGTTTCTAGTTGGTCAAGACACCAATCAAGCTCTTCCATTGTTTCAACAGCAAGTTTCATGAAACTTTCATCTGTAAAATAAAGTAAATTTGTTGGTAAATTAACTTTTATTCTTTTTTTTTAAATATAAATTTATTTAATTTACCTCCAGGATTGTATATACGAGGCTGTGGTGTATTTCCACCATGTTGTCCACTACTTCGTCTTGATCTGCAAATAAAAATATAAAATATATAATTAAACAAAAATTAATTATATATTTTTTTAAAATAACAACTTACTTGTTCGTAGGTACATTTGTAAGTGATAGAAAATTATTTCTAACTGAACGAAGTGATGCAAGTATTTGTGCAAATGGTGTAACAATAAGATCTTCTCCATGACTGAAAATAAAATACCAATATTAATTTTATATATAAAAAAATTTTAAAAATAACATGCCAATATTTGGTTGATTTTAAAATAAATAAAAATAATATTTTTAATTTTATTTACATGCAAATATTAAAAATTGATTACAATGTATCGTCGTCGTTTTATTAAATACCTATTTTGCATTTATTTATTAAAAAAATAATTTTCAATTATATAATTTAATTAATCATCAATTTGATAATATAAAAATATTGTTGATTTTAATTTTTATCTATGAGATGTTTTACTGAGTCAACTGACAAATTTTGTAATTTAAATTGAATAATTTTTGTTTTTTTATTTAAATTTGTTAATAAAAATTATTTATAATTAACTGTACAGCTTTATTTAATGATAAAAAAGACAAAAAAAAAAAAAAAAATAACAAAACTCACTAATCACGCTTCGTTGGTGATTCAAAACATTGTTGTTCCCAAAAAATTGCTCGTCGTGGTGGCCTCGACCTCAGTGCAGACATGGAATGAGTACGAGGAAGACAACCAGTTACACCAAGGCCACCATTAATATCAACATTATGACAAACGTCATTTGGATCATTTGATGATCCAGCTAATGATGGTGAACTCATTCCTCCACCACATCTTTTTAAACCAACTTTAATTATTGTCAAATCTTCTAATCTACCACTCGTCATTGACATTTTATTTTCATTTATTTTCATTAATTTATTATCACCAAATAATTATTCGTTAATTATCAAATTAATTTAACAATTAATTTTAATTTTTTCACTTTGTCACATAATTTTTTTTATTTTCATAACTTACGTCACAATATTTTACGTTTCAATGATTCATAAATGACATCCATTAAATTATTATTAACGTCATTATTTTAACTCACCCAATATTTGTTTGAGGTAAGTCAGGATAACAATAGCATAATTTGTCATTTAAAATATATTTTATACATAAATTTATTCAACTGAAAAATTATTTAAAATTATCTCTTCTATAAAAAGTCTAGTATTTTTATTATACAATAAATTGATTATTTGATTTTTTTTTTAAATAATTAAACTGATATTTTATAAAAGTTTTACAAATATTAATTTATATTTATTTAATAAAACTTTGGTTGAAAGTTTTTTTGAAAAGTTTATTTATGATTTTTTTTTTACAGTATAAACTTATGAGAAACAGTGTGTAAATTTAACAAACTAAAATAAAAAAAAAAAAAAAAATCATTACGTTGACAAAAAAATAAGAGCATATACACTTAATGAGATTCAAAGAAAAAAATAATAATTTTTTTACAAAAAAAAAAATATTAATTTAAATAATTTTCGGTGATTTTTAATAATAAATTTTGTGTTTTATCAACTTTTGTAACGCGTGTGTCACTTTAAATTTAAAAATATTTTTTACCACAAATTAATAATCGAAATAGTTTTATAGAAATATTGACATTAGAAATTGAAAAAATTTGAAGCTTTTTTTTAAGAGCATATGATGATGAAGTGCGTCAGATTGATAATATATAAACACGTATTATACGATGTTGAACTGGCCGGGTTCTTCTCTTCTTGTGTTGTGCGGGGATTTGTCGATTATAGACACACAGCTTCTCATAGAGAATATATACTAGGAGTAGGAAAAATTTCATCTATATAAGTTGATTTGCGCGGGAAATATGCGCAATTGGGGGATGAATTTTATTGTTAACAATGACTCGTGCAGTTTCGTTGCAATTCGCATTAAATCGGTGCATATGAACATCTTGTTTTATAAAAATTGCATTTTTTATTTATTTATTGTTGATTTTTTTTTTTACTCACAAATGACGAGGTAATTTGATTATTTTTTGTAGTTAATTTCATTGAATTTTAAGTGTTTTTTTAAAATTCTGCAGTAATTTCATTAGTCAATGGACATTTTTTTTTAATATAAAAATTGATATGAAAATTTAAATAAAAATAATAAAAGATAAAATAATTAAAAATCAATATGGAAGTATGTTATTTTACATCTATTGATTATCATGTCTCGTCTATTTTATTTTTTCAATTTTTAACATCGATAAACTTTGTTGATTTTATTATCAAATTATTCGTTTTATATTGTTATAATTTGATTATTTATTTTAACGTTAGTGATATATATTATCATACTGTGTTTAACAAATATTATTTATTAAAATTTGCATTTATTTGGCGAGTTGGTATACAAAATAAACAATTATGAATTGATAATTGAAGTTTACATTTACAAATTAATTGGATTTATTAGCTTTGTAATGGCTCAATTGAAATGTCAACTTATTTGGGTGATAAAATTTGATAATTTGTTTAAAAAAATAACAATAAATATCTAATTATTATTAAAAAATAAAAAGAGACAATTTTTATTTTTTATAATTAAAATTTTCATGTGATTATGAATGTCTTTTGTAATTAGTTTATCCAATTTTTATAATTTTTTAATGCGTCTTTGTTAATATTAGTATGATAAACTAATTTTTTTGTCAAATAATTTTCGTTTTAAATAACTATTTAAAATTAGAAAACAAAATTATTAATAAAATTATTAATTGATTATTCAAGTTGACTCAGTTTCTCATCGCATATTCATAGATAAAAATAAAATCTCATTATATTTTCATCAATTTTATTGTCATCACTCATCTATATCTCAATTTGTTTTTATTATTTATTTATATATTTTGTTTTTTTTTTTTTCATTGCAATCATAAAGCTAATATCTGACGACGATTCATAGTATTTCAAAAATTAAACATTGATTAGACTCACCTATACTGATCAGAAAAAATCCTGAAAATAAAAGTACATTTTTATTAAATTATTTGGTGCTATTTTGTAAATTACTAATCATCATTTGTATTATTTTTTAATTGTGCGTGATTGAAAATTTGTTATCTCAATTACAACAACGTTTAAAAAAAACAAATTTAAAATAATTTTTACATTAAAAGCTGGAACTGTCTAATAACAGACTGGTTATATCTAATTTAATTGTAAAAAAAAAAAATAGAACATGCAAACACAAAAGAAATCCATTATTTTCATTATTTTTCTCAAAGCTTTTGTGAGAATAAAATTAATAAAAATAAATATAATAATGCAAAGCATATCAGTTGCAATTCAGTAGAGGTCTAATCTTGTTACGTAAAACAACAAATTTAAAAAGAAAAGTTTCAAGTCAAAGAAAAAATAAAAAAAAAGCACAAAACACTACAGATATAATTCTACTTTAATGCAAAAATAAATAAACATATAAAAAGAAATTTTTTTTTGTTGTAAATTAAGTGTAAACAAAGAAATGAAAAATTTTTTAATAAATTTTTGATTACATACGCTCGCTCGATTGGCGGCTCGGTTTCTTTGAACCTGTAACCCAATGAGACGTTAAATCAAGATGGATAAAAAAAAAATTTAAAATAAATAAAAATATATTTGACATAAAAAAAAATATTTAAAAATAAAATATAAAAAAAAATTTCAAATAATAAATAATTTACTCAAAATCCATTGAAGCCACATTGACCACTCTGGACCACAACACTGTTACTTTTTAAAAAATATTTTTTCTAAATTATTTTATACGTCAAATTAATATTCACAATAAATTATTATCTCATAAATTTATAAAATACACGACGAAACAATATATATTTAATACAAAAGCATCTGAAGATGGCCTGGTTAAGAAAACAAAAAAAAAAAAAAAAGAAAAGAAAAGGCCAACATTTCGTTATCGAAATTAATTATTAATCACGAAGAAAAAAAAAAATATAAAAAAAATTGTTACGTGTATATTCAAGGAATTAAAATTGATATAAATATAATATCTAAACATTATAAATTTTAAATTAAATATACACGATTAAACAATTGATGAAAATAAACAAAAATAATTTCGATGTAAAACTTAATAAAACGACAAATTAAATTAAAATTAAATATAAAAATTTAATGTACCTTTCACTGGCAATTGAACTATTTCTTGACATTGACTTTGGTGACATTTCAAAGTCACTGTCACTACGATAGAGAAAGCTTTCTCTTCTTTGTGGTAATGCTTGTAAGACAAGACCAGCACTTGGTGATGCTGATCCACCAGTACCAACTCCACCATCCAATGCAGAACCTCCATTTTCAACATCAAAACTATCCAAAAAACATAAACAAAATTAATCATTAATTAATGTATTTAAAATTAATTATATTATCAAATTTATTATTTTGTTTTTTTCAAATATTTCTTGGTAAAAAATATTTGTGTTATCAACACCAAACAGTATATATTTTATTTTATATAAAAAAAACAAAATAAATACCTCCTCATAGCGTTTAAAATGACAATCAAGTGTCAGACGGTTTTTTTTTTTTAATTGCCACCAAAATGATTAAACAAATATTACGTCAATATAAAATAGTCACAAAATTACATGGAAATAATTATTAAAAAACTTTCCATCAACATAAATTTTTTATATTTTTTTTTTGGGTCTAATCATTGACAAATATTTGCTGAGTTTTTAGCTCTGATTAGTGACAATTAACATGATAATTTACACAAGATTTCAGGGGGTCTCGGTGGGAGGAATAAAAAATAAAATAAAAATAATTTTAAAAAGAATAGAAGACTGGTAATTGCTAGGCATAATAATGGAAAAAAACTTGTTTTATAAATATTTCGTGGTGTGGTAAGTTAATCATTTACACACACATAAATTGTTTATATTTTAAATTGAAATATATGGATTGTGTAATCAGTGTAAATTAACTCGTAAAAAATTTTATAAAAAATTATATTGAGCCCTTTTTTTACATTTTTTTTTACTCAATTAATATTAATAATCCAAATTTATACCATCCAAATGTTACCCTAAATAATTTAAGGCCTTGAATAATTTATATTTGTTAATGCTTAAAGTACTCGTACTTAAAATAAAATTTTATTTTTAAATTTATAAATTGTTTTTCCTTATTTTTTATCTATAAAATATTTATAAAACCTACAAATTATATTTCTTCTAGAGTTAAACATTTAAAAATTAATGGCATTTAACAAGCAGATTTATTCTCTGATTTAAAAAAAATATTTAATCACAATGATATGCTTTAATAATGAGGTTAATTTATTTAAGTCAAATAATATTGTATTCAATGTAACACAGTTGATCTTGATCATAAAAATTTACAAGACAATTGATAACTTATCAATTGTCATTAATAATAATAACAATGTATTTTTTATTTATCTTAAAATTTATAAATCAATTTTGTTTGTCGATTTATTTTATATAAAATCATTCAGCATTGTAATTGATATTGATCGAATGTATTTTTACGAGATACAATTGAAATAACACTCATAATTACAATTAAATAATAAACAATTAACCAAGTCGTATGTAATTTACTGCTAATATCGATTGGGAAATGCATTTATTTTTGCGACGTTTATTATATCACAAAAAAATTTTAAAAAAATGAGACAATAATAGAAATTTGATGACAAAAAAAAATGATAAATGTGTTAATTTTTCAGTAAAAAAATAAATATTTAATTTAATCTATAAGAATTGGAAAAAATCGTGTGATATTTTTTGAATTTTTCGAGTTTAATAAAACACATGTTTAAATATACACGAAAAAAAAATAATAATAAAACTTACGGAAGAGCAAAGTAAAGTAGCCTCGGGTGTGGCTTAGACCGTGCCAAAGTTGATACACATCCACTGTGTCGTCTAAAAGAGGTCAAAGGTATTGTCATTCTCATACCACCTGAATCTCTTTGCAGCAAACGCGAATTTTGCATTTCACTCGGTAAAATAACAGCAAACTCGTTCATCATCAATATCATTCATAATAAAATTTAAATAAAAAATAAAAAATAAATTAAAATCTTCCGAGTATAAAATAATTGATCAAATACAAACAGCTAAATGATTCATTATAATTTACTCACTTGATTTTGAAAAATAAAATATATATTTGATAAAAAATTGATAATTATTTATATATTTTTGTTAATAACAATATATAAATTTTCAAAATTAACTAGACTAAATAAATAATAAAAAAAATAAGATACAAATGACATATTGTAGCGTAGTTGCTGTATGACAATCAACAAATAACTGCTTAGTTAACAACGTCAAAACCGTCAAAGAGCACTTGCATTGAACGGTCAGAGAGCATTTACTTGTCACAAGAGTATTAGTTTGAATTTGAACGAGATATATCATACAATCAACTACAACTTTACTCACACTAAAAATCATAATAACATAATAATTGACTGACCAATCCTGGTATTTATAAATTCAAGTGTAAAAAAAAAATCAAATAATAAAATCAAAATAAACAATTAACTTAAATTATAATTTTAATTAATTAAATTTTAATAAATTATTAATTAAATTTTAATAAATTATTAATTAAATTTTAATAAATTTTCAATTAAATTTTAATAAATTTTTAAAATTTAATTTTTCAGTTGTTTTTTAAACTCTTTTTTTGCGCGATGTAGTTGAAACTGACATAAATATATTGTGGAGTTAATGTCGTTATCATGCTGTTATTATTATTTGATATTTTTTTTTTTTTTTTACGTATCGGTATATATTTAATCGGGGTATCGGAAAGCCAGGTAAAGCTCAGCTGTGATTGTATAGAACTCTTGAGTTATGATCAAGAGATAGGACTTTTTTGTTTTTTTTTTTTTTAAATGTTTTACTATTTTACTTTGGCTGATGAGATAGTTTAATTTTTTTTTATACTGTTATTTGTCATGTGGGTATTTAAATTTTGATGATGTAATAGTTTGACCGAGGCCCGATTTGAACTTGAAATATTTTTACTAAATCTTTGCACGCTAACCACTTGACCAAATTCACTCACAAATTTATTAAACTTGTGCTGCTATCTGACGACAATTTGGTTTAATGATAATAATTATAGAATTTTTTCAAGAGAAATTTTAGTATCTTTTTCGATGTATTTTTGACTCACAAATATTTTTTTGATAAAAATTTTTATTTATCGGCAATCAAGTATTTTTTTTTTTTACTAAAGTAAAAAATGTTTGCTCACTCAAGTGTGACAAACCCAATGAGAACATATAAAATAAATAAAAAAAATAAAAATAATAAATTCCCGGATCACAAATTACAAGACAAAAATAGTTTCATTTGAGAGAATTCGTAACGATGATATTCATATGTACAGTTTTTATTTGTACAGTTTGAAAAAAAAGATAAAAAATATAAATGATCATAAATCAGCAGCAGCATTTGTGGAATTTTTTTGGTTTCCTAAAAATATATATTTACTCACTTTAAAAAGACATCAGAATCACTTCGTGGTAACACCAACCTTGGCAATACAAGTGCCTTGTTTCTTCTTGTTCTAATTCCTTGTACTGAGTAATGATGTAAATCACCAGTTGGTATTGGTGAATGTGGACTTAAAATTGTTATTCTTCTATCACTACCACCAGGACTTGTTAATGAAAATACACTTGGTGGTCCAGATCCAATATTACCATCACTTGCATCATCTTGTGGTAAACTTAAATGTAATCTTGGACATTTTCTTTCAAGTCCAGTATTTGCATAAAGACCTCTTCTAACTTCAGCGTTAAGACTTTCTTCACGTTTCATAAGATTTTCATTGCTACGTGATTCAGTATTAATACTACGTCTTTTTGAACTACTAAATGATGATGATGATGACGATGATGCTGCTGATGAACAACTTAAAAAACTTCTATAATGATGATGCTGCTGTTGTTGTTGTTGTTGTTGATGTTGTTGTTGATGTTGATGATGATGATGATGTGAATGAGTTTTTGTTGATTTAGTACCAAGTGTTAAACTACCAGGTGTACTTGTTGATGATGCTGCAACATTTGTTGTTAATGATTCAAGTGATCTTGAATCTTCACCAAAACGTTCATCAGCACTTAAGAAATTTCTCCAACCACGTTGAAGACTCTCCATTGATCTTGCACCAACATGATGTCCACCATTAACTTCAAGTGTATTAACTTGAGATAAATATTTACCAAATGGCTCATAATCTTCTTGACTTGAACTTGATTTACTACTTCTATTTGATACTAAAAAAATTCTTGACATTTTACTATTACATGATTTTGCACGAACCATATTACTTTCTTGATTTGCTGCTGTTGCTGTTGCTGCTGTTGTTGATGATGATGATGATGAAGTCACATGAATTCTAGCAACTGTTGGTGACAATTCATCTTCTTTTTCATCATCAGATATACTTTCTACTTTTAATTTTTCTAATATATTTTTATTCACATCATCATTTGATATTGATTCACCTTTTGATTCAGGCTCCATTATTTATGTAAATTTTATTTTTTTAATATTATAAATTCTACTATTATTTGATAAATTAATAATTATATATTTTTATTAACATTTTTTTCTTTCCAGCTGGAAAATTAATAACAAAAAAAAAACAATTTAAAATGTATTTTTTTCAATGAAAATCTATTCGAGCACTTGCAGTTGGTTTTTCAAATATTTTTCAAACTTTCGTTTATATTTATATGCAAAAAGCATAAATACAGATAGATGAAACTGTGTTATAATGTGTTGCATAATAAAAATAAGTCTAGGCTTATATGTTAAAGATAAAAAAAAAAAAATAATTCAACTGTGAGAGATAAACATCTGCATGATCCAACTTTAGACTTGTGATGTTGGATATGTTGATAATGGCTCTGTGCCCGTCTTCCCGGGTAAGTAAAAAATAATATGATAATGATATTTTAAAATTTGCTTTACGTTTTTATTTTTATTCTTCTTTTTCATCGTTATTGTATTTTTTATTTTTTATTATTCGCTTTGTTTAAGTGGCAATTTTTTATGACTTTGCAACTGCTGCCAAGTCAGACAATAATTATTAATATGTACTCAAAACTGTTCACCTCAATGTTATACTCGATAATGTCTGTTTCTCGACAATTATATTGTCTTTTTAATGTTTCAACTAAACTACATCATAATTTATAATAAAAACTACAGCAAATTTTAAATAAAACACTTGAAAAATTAATTAAAAAATTATTTTTCCAATTAATTTATTGTAGAAATTTTTTTTTATATAAAATTTATCATTTTAAATTTAACTTGTGTTAAAAATAGTCATTGGTGTCGACAATACACATATTATACGACATAAATATGTGGAATTTTTTGAATGGTATTAACCTTATTTACGATAAGGCCAAGATGTATTACCGCGGCATTTCCGATGCGACAACATATAGAGAAATGAGTAAATTTTTTAAAAATAAAAATTTTATTATTATTTTTTTTAATATCTAAAAAATTTATTAATTAATTGATAAAAATTTATTTTATAAATATCGTATTGATTACAAACAGATTTTATTTTTTGCGTCATTAAAATGTTTTTTTTTTTATTTTTAAAAATTCATGTATCATTTAAATAAAAAAAAATTCATATTGACGTTCTGTCTGGATTCATGTGTGAAATGGCTCAGCTTACTTGCTAATTAATTGATATTAATTAATTATCATTATTATTATTTATCTTGTTTATTTTTTTTATTTAAAAAATATATTTTCCATTTGATTTATGAATTTAATATTCATATTTCAATAAAAAATTCATAATAATTCGTGTAATTGAACAGAATTTAGTTGGGTTTATGTGTAATTTAATGGGGATATTCTTGAGAAAGGATCAAGACATTAAGTCATGTTTGAACGATATAATTTTGAGCTTTAATATGAAATTTTGACGTGGAAATTTGTCATACATGAAATAGAAGATGTAATACTGTCTTCATCTATAAACTTGCAGCTCTTATCGTGATTAAAACACGACTTGAGATATTTTTATCTCAAAGAAAACTGAAGTCTTGGATATTTTTTGGAAATTACATGTCTTGATCTAATCATTTTAAGCTACAAATATCTGTTTTTATAATTTTTTTAAAAATAAAATCAATCAAAATATACAAAATTAATAAATAAACTTTAATTTAAATTTAATTTGCTCAAAAAAATATACGACAAATTTGACAATAATAATGATTTTTTGTATTAATTCAATGTGGACAATTTGCATTGTTGTAAAACAATTACATACGGGTTGCTCGTGATTGAAATATGAAAAAAAAACTTAATTTGATTTCATAAAAGAATAAAAAATAAATAAAAAAATAGCAAATGCACTCTGAACATGCTGGAAAAAAAAAAACAAGGAAGAAAGAAAAAGAGATAGTTACATAATGGTCAATCGATGTGAAGCTAAATAAAAGCGGAAAATAATAAAAAAAAAAATAAAAAAAGTAGGTCTTTATGAAAAAAAAAAAAAATAGTCTAAAATGCGTTTGTGATCTTGGCATGGTTGGACACGAAAATATGAAATCGATTCCCTTAGCCTCTCTTAGACAAACCCCCATGTCTATGATATAACATGAAACAACAGTGTTCGTGTCAGCAAAATAAGGTAAATATATTAAACATAAATTTATACAAATGGAAATATCATAAATAACAAATATATATTATAAATAAACGTTGTTCTCTGACTTGTCACAATTGAACTCGAAGAGTTTTGGAATTGACAGGTAAGACTCGTTCAGTTATTGATCACATGAAAATTCTAAATTACATACTAAAAGCTATTCAACTATATAAACCGATTATGCTAATTCAAGTTAAATTTTATTGGCATTTTAAACACTTAAAAATTAATTTTAATTATATAAATTATCCAATGATTTAACAAGTTGTTTAAAGCAAAATTTAAATAACAAAAAAAACGGTATTTTGTTCAATTCAAATGCATTTTTTTTAGTGTCTTTTTAGAGTAAAACAAGATCAGTCTTTGTAAACCGGTATATTTTATTAGAATCAAGCGAAAGTATATATAAAATCACAGCTATCTCAATATCACACTTGAAAATCTTCTGTGAAAATTTCAATTTAAAATACATAAAATTTTTTAAAATTAACGATTTATCAGGTATAACACGTATTGATGTTATTGTTGTTGTGTAAATGAAATATTTATCTATAAAATAACAATAATAAGTGTCAAAAAAATATTAATTTTTAATGATAAGATTGAAAAGGGCAAATCACAATTCAAGTGGGTATAAATGAGTGATTATATTACAACAATTATAATGTTATATTTAAACTCATCAAAATTGTGATATTTTGACCTGCATTTGTATACCAGGTTGTACCAACATGCGTATATAACATAAATCAAATTGAAAGGTTAAAATTTTAGATAATAAATATTATTTTTCATGACGACAAAAAATATCCTTGAGATGTTTGTCAATACAATCAACAATAAATAAATTGCAATTGTGTTTTTTTTTTATATTTAAAAAAAAAATTTATCTCTCATTTTTTTTTTTTTTTTGTTATTAAAAATATGTATGAGGTTGAGTAACCTTACGTCAAGTGCTCGAACAGATTTTATCAGATTAAATAGACTGATAATAAATTTACCCTTGATATTAGCGAATAATTTTAATCAAAAAAAAATACGAAATAACTAAATTTTATTGTCACTAAAACACTAAAAAACAAATAAATATTATTCACTTTTATTTAAAAATTGTCAATTTTTTCATATGAAATATGTTAAATGTATGATAATTTATAATAATCCGCACTTGTTTATGAATAAAAGGTTTTCACCGAATTAAATTGGAGCGATTTTGACGGAGTGTAGTCTCGGTAATGCCAAGCATTAGTGAGCACCAGAAAACACAAGCACAGTGCTACTACCTTGCTTGGCTAGCTTATAATCCTCCTTCTCTACTACCAATGGCCCAGTCAGCCAGTACATACTACTACAAAAACGAATGGGTGAAAATATTATCACAAAATATTTTCTACACAGCGATGATAGAAATATACCGATAGAAAAGGGATAGGGGAAGGAAATGCTTTTAGCCTATGTGAGAATTTTTTTTTTTTTTTTTTTTTTTTTCTAACTCTATATCTATGTCTAATAACAACAGTTCATATATATTTTTTGTGAGTGAATGTGTCGCATATTGCCTAGGCTAGGGCGCAGCCTATACCACCAACTATCTGGATTCAACTCTCTTTTCTGCAACGTCGTGCTCGCGCAACACCGTGTCATTCCTCGGCCCCAATCATTTATCTGAACAGGTAAATATATCTATATCTACATCAAGGCTCAAGATGAAATATACATCGGGACAATCATTTTAATATTGTCATAGTAAATAATTGCTAATTTATCAAAGTTGTTATTTTCATTTTTGAATAAATTTAGCGAAGCGGTTTTGGGAGTCTCTTATGCTTCTCTGCGGATCGAGTCAATTTCAAATGATGAATTAATTGATTTAGATAAATTTATGTACTGCAATTGAATTTGATGGGCTTTGAAAATTGTACAAGTTCATTTTTTGTTTTTGATTGTGGAATTTGTTGGAATTTTTTTATTCAAAATGTTGATAAAGCTTTTTTGATTGGTAAACACTTGTTGTTATCGGATTTTGATAAAATTACTTTCATTATGTGTAGGGATATGTGCGTTTTGATTAGAATAATGAAGTTTTATATACTGAGCTCGAGAGATATGAGGGAAATTGTCTGTGAGCGACATCTTCTCGTAACGATTTGTACATTCTCGAAATTCAATTGATCTCATGTTTATTGTAAAACATATATTGATTGTTTTTAAATTTAAATTTTGTCTTATTTTATTTTGATGAATTTATTGTCACAAGTTTGTTATGACAATTAGATAATCGTTAGAATCACTTGGCCTTAATGAATTATTCAAAACAGTGTATGAATAATATAAGTTATGAATCAATTTATGAATCATTTTATGTGGGTTGCACATGACCAAATTAAAGATAAATAATTGTTTGTTGTTTTTAAATTTGATTTGTAAGTAATTTAGTTGGATGTCGACAAAAGGGTCAAAATTTTTGTACAACTTTTTAATTTGTTTTGTTGCTAAGTTTTAGTGTCATCAAATTAATACAAATGTAGGCATTTTATTTGTGGCCAATTTAGTTGACAAAGAAAAAAAAAAAATTAAAAACACAAACACTAATCCTAACAAGTTGTATTTGTATTTTTTTTTTTTCTTTTTCATTCGAAGCCTTGCTAAGTTCAATCAATATATCTAGAAATTGATGTTTTAATAATTTTGTTTTTCACGTGTTTCTCAGCAGAATAAAAATAAAATTAATCAAATAATCATTAATTAAAATTGTTTTATTTTTTTTTTTATTCTATTAAAATTATATTTAATAAAATGTTAATGGCGACAGGCAGACAGACACCCAAACAAAATTATAAGTGTTTTTTTACAAAAAAAAAAAAAAGAAAAAACTAAAATATAAATAAGTAAAATTTTCGTCATTTCACATGTTTCATTCTACTTAAATTTGATTATAAATTGAATAAAAAAAAAAAAACAAAAAGTGGATAATTAATTTGCCTAGTTTACCGTGGATGTTGTCAAACTTCAGTCCAATCGCAAATGTATATTTATTTTGATGTATCTTTTTAAGTATTTTTTGGTTCAATTGAAGGTGCATTAGTCGTGGTATATATATAACTCACCCACATATCCAAGAATGTCTTCTCCTGGGTATACTACTAGCAGGAACAAGAAGAATTGGCTGAGGTGAAATGGGTTTATTATCACCACCTTCACCAGCCGGCAATCTTAGCTCTGGCACTTGAAGATAATTGCTCATATTTTTATTATTTTATATTATATTTATATGCACACAGTCGTACTTGAAACTCCTTTCTATCAACATCTAACCAATCATATTTTCATACTATGAATTTTCATCGAGAATTTCATGTTTAATCCAACGACTCTTTTATCATTCATAACTCATTAATATTATTAATGTCACATCTTCTCATAATAATTATTATATTCAACACGTGTATATACACACTCACTTTGTTTGTTTATTTTAATTATCTTTAAATATGTTTTTTAAATAAAAAAAAAAGGAGAAAAATTCAATCAACTAACTGAATATTTAATCATAATAAAAATACACAATTTATTTTATTAACATTTATGAAAAACAAAATTTACTCGGCTCATATATAATTATATTCTTCAAAACACTCGACACGTTTTTTTTTTTTTTTCTTGCATTTGCTTAATTAACATAAATTAAAATTTTTATTCTATCAGCTTTGATATCCCGAGAACTTTGTACGTCGTTAAAAAACAATCGATGATTGATGAAAACGGAAAAAGGACTGGATAGATTACGTCGTTGATTGAAAAACAAAATAAATAATAAAAAAAAAAAATAGAATAACAAAGTATATCGTTGTAATATGAGGAAGAAGTTGGGAAAAATAAAAAATATTGAAATATAAAAACAGCAAACTAGAGCACGCAACTAATAATTATAAGAAAAATAGATAATATATATGAAAAAATAACAAGTAACATGTTTTGAAATATAAAATACGAGAAAAAAAAATGAATAAAAAAACATTTTTTATAATAAAAATTACACGAATCTCGTGGATGCTTGTCACTGCAACTTTTATAATAAATATTGTAATTATTATTACAACTGTATGGGTAAATAATAATATATATTGAAGCAAGTCAACAGTTGTTATCGCGTGAAATAATAATGAAAAATAAAAGTGAAAAAAAAATAACACCAAGTGCAAGCATGAAGACCACAACTGCACAACTAACTAACCTCGAGGCAAGAAGCCTTTGATGCTTGTCACACACATGATAAATATATGTCTACAATCATTTGAGAATGAGAGAAAAGTTAAAAAAAATATTTATAAAATAAAAAAAAAAAAACGTTTAAATAAGAACTCAACACATTTAATCAGCGCTTGACCAGCGTGCGTCGCACCCGACACGATGAATAATCGAGCTAATAAAATGTATAAACCCAGACCAACGACAACCGTGACGTCATTGCTTAATTGAAACGTGAAAAAAGTATCTCCCACTCACTATCATAAAATAAAAAAAATAATAATAAATAAATAAATAATAACAGCAGTCTTTAACAGATCAAAAGAAAAAAAAAAATTAATAAAAAAAAAAATTGAATTTTTGTAATTTAAAAAAATATTTATAATATTTTTTAACAAAAATTAATTAATTAATTAATTAACTAAATAAATAAATATATATTTATTGATTTTTTTTAAATAAAATAATATATTTATTTATATTTTTTGTCTGTTCCTCTTGAATTCATTTTAATCATTTGAAAAAATAATAATTTTTGTTTTAAAAAATTTACAATTTTCTTGGCTAAAATTAATTGATAGACTATTTTGGGGGTTTATATTTTAATTTAATAAAAAAAGGTTAAAAAAATATTACATGTAATCAGTTGGGGAAAAAATAAAAGAAATAGATAAATATAAATATTTAATTTTTGTAAAATTATATTCAGAATAAATAACAATTTCACATCATGTTATTTAATGACACAGTAAAATTAAATCAGTCATTAACTCATTAAAAAATCGATAAAAAAAAAATTTGTGAATAAATAATCAAAAGAATGCATATAATATACAAGTCACTGATAAATTATTAATTTATTAATTGAATATATCAAATAAATAACGTAAATTAATTTCATTTGACAAATTACATTAAATAAATTTTCAAAAAAAAATCATAAAAAAACACTAAAAGTCAATAAAATAAAAATAAAAAAAATATATAATTTTGATGGT
Organism: Aphidius colemani; assembly: GCA_030523065.1. Classification (NCBI taxonomy): domain Eukaryota; kingdom Metazoa; phylum Arthropoda; class Insecta; order Hymenoptera; family Braconidae; genus Aphidius; species Aphidius colemani. The sequence goes on along the minus strand of JAPYYR010001133.1, from coordinate 19,346 downwards.
TTTAAAAAAAAAAAAAAAAAAAAAAAAAAAAAAAAAAAAAAAAAAAAAAAAAAAAAAAAAAAAAAAAAAAAAAAAAAAAAAAAAAAAAAAAAAAAAAGCCAAGAAAAGTAGATGAAATATTGATTTTTTTAAATGAAAAAAAAAATGTTTATTAACTTAATTTTTTTGTGGATAAAAAAAACATGATTTGTATTATTTTTCAAGAAAAAATATCAGTTAGATTGTTGCAAAATCCTTTGGGGAATATGTCATTCCACGAATGGATTTTTTAATCATCAAATTATTTCCCAATTTAATATTTCTATTTGCTAATTTATCATTGATAATTGATATATTTTTTTTACAATTATTATTTGATGAATCATCAATAATTTTTATTGTTTTATCAATTGATCCGAGTGTTAAGGGTTTATTATCTGTTTGTGAAAATTTTTCTTGGCACATGTCAATGTTGGCAGTGTATTGATGATATTTTTTAAATTCATCTTGAAATGTTATTTGAGTATTATGGCTCAATGCCAATTTTTTACCACCACAAATATTTACATCTGACATGTGGCCATATACAGCTTTGCCAAATATCATTTTATCAGTCAATAAATTATTGTTATTATTGAATTTATTATTTGTTAAATTTTTATCAATACTTTTTTGTATGAGACTGAGTGCTCTCAGTTTGCCACTTAATTCACTCAATTTTGAACAAAATGGTTCCAGTTCATTTTTTATTTTTGATATTACTTTTACATCTGACGAATAGTTTAATTTTCTATCGAAATTGTTTATTGTTTCTATCAAAGATGGACTTTTTCTACTGTCATTTTTGTACTGTTCAATAATCCAATTCATTTTTTTAAATTTATCATGTGATGACGCTGAATGTATTTTAAAACCACGTGATTTATTTGATAATAATTTTGAGCTATCAATACCTGGCAAAGGTAGAGATTCAATTGAAACAGATGACTTTTTTTCATATTCATTTACACTATTTTCTGAAGGTGTATCGTATTCTTCAATTTCACTTGATGATGATAAAGTTTTATTATTATTTTCATTATCAACTAAATAAATACTAGAATTGTTTACAAAATTTTCCATGCTGGTTATGGAGATAAGTAAGCCGTTAAGTATACTCGTTAAAATAAATAATTGAATTAATAATCAAAAGTGAAAAACTTCACTTTATTATTTAATTTAAATAAAAAAAAAAGCATGAGAGCACTTGAGTTACTAGAGACTTGTTTTGCTCATTATTTTGACGATTACCAACTTTGTAAAAATAACTCTCAAGTATTTTTGACATGCGGTTTCTATTTTTGTCGAAACACAATTATACTCAAAATATATTTAAAAATAAAAACTATTTATCATAAAGAAGAAAGGTTAATTTGTGTATAATTTTGTAATGATATGATCATGAATTCTTAACTGATCAAACTTTACTCAATTTGGTTGAAAAATAATATATAAAAAAATAGCACACAATTTAACTGACGAAAACAAAAACAAATTACAATGATTTTATCCAGTTTTCGACACGAATATCCTCAAACATATATAAAAACTACCCAGGAAAAATTTAAGGATTAAATTTTGCGCACAGATGATGCGCAGATAGCATATTTGATTATATCATCTGATATTTCTACATGAATTCAAATGACTTTGGACATCTTTCGAAATCTTTAAAGATTTATCGAGAATTAAGCGAGCGAAAACACGAGAAAAAGAGATTTTATAAAATACTTTTAAAGCCTTCAAAAAATATGTTATAAATTGTTAAGATTTCTCAATATTTTTACAGAAAAGTTTTAAGAAAATTGACATGATTTTCGAAGAAAATTTATTATTAATTGTTTTTTTTTATCACGTGAGCTCTTTTACTTACAAATTTGATACATAAAATCATTCAGCAATCTTGTGTCAATTAAAAAATATGTGTTTTTTTGTAAAATGACGATGAAAAAAAATGAAAACAAGAATGTCATAATTAATTAGTAAAATTGTATCTACTCAAGTGATTAATTGATTGATTGACTAATTTATTATCTAGATGACCTTAAATATTGATTTGTTATTCATTCAAATATTGATCAAAACAACAACAATAAATGTTTATTGTTATATGCAGATGGTAAAGTGGAATATTTAAAATATAAGAATCACTGACTTGCCGATACTGCGGTGTATTTTCCAACTAATGTATTCTATTTTTGTACCGACTATGATACTGTACACCTCATTTTTTTTATTGGCAGGTTGGTAGCAATTTGCCTTGCGTCAATAAATACTAATATAAAAATTTTTCGTAGCGATAATAATGCGAAAAAATTATGAAATTTGGAATAATTATGCCTAAAAAAAAATATCAAATAAAAGATAAATTTTTTAAAATATTTTCAAGTTGATCGAGGAGATAACGTGATAAACATCAAATCAAAATCGCGTTTATTTATCAGTCTTGAATCAAAATTTTCAATAGAGTTCAGAAAAATTGGTGAGAAATTTTAGAGAGCGCAAAAATGACATGATTTTTTGTTTGATTATCAAAAGCTTTCTACTATCTTCTACAAATGATAAAAATAAAATTGATAATAAAATCTGAATAATATTGATTTTAAATTATAAGAACAGTTGTTTATTCATTTATAAACAATTAATTATTTAAACATTCTGTATTTTTTTTTCTATTCAAAATTCATGTGATAAAAAATGTCAACTTCGATATGGTAAATTGCTAAATAACTTTTATTAAAAATAATTATTTATCAGCTTTAATTGGAAATAAATAATTTATTTAATTAATAATTGAGTCAGATTAATAATCTACATACATGTCACGAAATTCTGCGCATGTGTAATATAATTTTTGAACAAATGAGAATGAAATATATGTAATTTCCCAAAAATTTTTCTACACAAAAATAGTTTTTTTCAAAGCAAAAAACACTGGGACTAAGAACAGAAAACTTTTTCATTCATAAATTAAAAACTTGATGGAAAATGTTTATTTTTAAAAAAAATTTCTACTTTTATTTATTAGCTAATGTTTTTTAAATATTTATAAGTTTAAAATTATAACGCATTTATTTAAAGTTTTTAATTACATGAAAAAGTAATTTAAAAAAATATATTTTTCAAAAGTTAATTGATGAATATAAATTATATACAAGCATAAATATATTTAATGTCTTTGCAGAAACAAGATTATCGCTGAAAAAAGCATCTCTCTCGCAACTGGTGAGCATAATAGTCGTACAGGGTCGATTGTAGGTTAAGAGTTCAAGGACGCAATGTATTCACAAATTGTAGCATTTATAATAGAAAAAAAAAAAAAGCCTCAAATATATTTATTTAAATGTAAAAAAAAATTAAATAAATAATTAAAAATACAGTCTATAATACCATCAAATCATCGCACAAATATCAAGACTGTATTGATTAATCTGAATAAAGAAAAAAAAGCTCAATTCTATATGAAAAATAATAAGCAAACTAAATTGCTGATTATTAACAATGACATGTCATTTTTAATTTTCATTATATGATCCAACAAATAAAGAAAAATAAATAAATAAATTTTATTTTATATCGAAAAATTCTTATATCGAAAAATGAAAGAATTTTTCGATATATAAATGTCATTGTTCATCGACCCACTTGTAGGAATAAAGTAGAATACAAATGTAATCAAAACTTAAGTAATTAATGTACAAATATATAAGTAAACATTAATTAATGAATACAATTAATGTTTTGAAGTAAATTGAAAAAGCTCTAAAGCTCTATTTGAAAAACTCGATGTGAAATGTCATTAAAACTGAGTGAAAAATTTGAATATAAAAATATGGTTATAATGATATTATGTAGACTGATATATCCTACATAATGTAGTTATCGATAACATAAGGACAACTATGTATTATATTATGAGTATGATGTGAAAAGCAAAGCAAGGTAATGCTCCACTTGTTGGACGTGGTCATCGATGCCACCACCTGATGCTACGCCACTGTGTACCATCGATTTACCCAAACTCTTTACAAAAGAACCATGTTACCATGACAACTCAACATTTACCACCCTCTATATTTCTCTTTTCCTCCTCATCACAAGACCTTATCATCTTGTGCTTTGTCTATTTCTCTGAGCTTTTTATTTCAACTCTCAATACCCTTCTCAAAACTTGGTATATCTTGTGACAGTCTATACCATCACCTTTGAATTTTTCAACATCATCAACATCATCATCATCATCATCATCTTGCTTGTTGGCTTTATATTTTTTTATTAACCCCTTGAGCTTAGCTTTGAGTAACAACAAATGCAAAATCATTCTGTTGATAAATAAACTATAGATATGCTTTAATCTTATCTATTTTTTTTTTTTTTTTTTTTTTTTTTTTATTATAATTTAGTTTATAGATTTATATTGGTTATTTGCAAGCTCAATATTTATTTTACATAATTTTTAAGAGTCAATATTTGAAGGAATATTAAATCCAATGTTGGGAATTAATAACACATGACATACTCACTGGTTTATTGATAAATAAAAATAAAAACAATGACTTGCATGCATCAAAAGTATTTAAATTATGTAAATCATTGTTATTACAATGAGCTTTGATTATATTTTGTCAAGATAAATATTTATTTATATCGAACAAAAAAAAAAGTTGTATATTTTATCGAATAAATTTTATTTATTAATATTTGCTTGAAGGTTTTTTAGTAATCAAAATAGGCATTTAAATTCCAATCGATTTGTATAAAAAAAATAAAATAAAATCTCATATAAAAACAAGAATTTTTCGTTTATAAATTTAGAGCTTATTTAGGTTAGAAAATAAAGTTAATGGGTAAAAAAATTTGATAAACATTTAATGTATATATAAGAAGAGTATAGAAAAGTAGAAAAAAAAAATTATATGATGACGTTGGGGAAAAAAAATAAAACGATCTTGACAGAGTCAATGACCACGAGACTGAAAAGCTCAAAAGCACGCTTAGTTCGCGTTGAAACCACACTGCATATTTCAGATTGAAACACGTCACAAGGAGCCTAGTGACGTCATGTTTAACCTACATAAAATCAAAGGGGGTGTATATGTTATTCGTGGTAGAACTTGTAGCTTGCCTATCATACCTATTTTTTTATATTATTTTTATTATTATTTTATAATAAAACTGTTGTTTTATACTCGTATAATGGATGGTTAAAATAATACACACATTATAAACAGAAAAAAAAAGCTCAAAGAAAATATTTAGAACGCAATTTTTTCCCACAAAAAAAAAAAAAATTAAGTTTTGTTTAAATTTTTAAATATTATTTTTAATTTAAAAAAAAAACTTGTTTTTCTTTTTCCAATTATCTTTTTTTTTTTAATCCGTTTGTGGTTAAAAGGAGGGAAAATATCAAGTAGATTTTTTAGCTTTTTTTTTTTTTTTAGATATTAACTTTTCTCACTTTTTAAAGAGAAAAAAAAGTTTAAAAAAATAAAATAAAAAAAACACAATCAATGTTTTTGACAGTAGAATAAGTTTTTGGTTAATTAATTTATTAATTTTTTTTGATGGAATTATTTATTATTAATTTTTAATAATGGAAAATGTCGGTGATAATGGAGACCAAAAAGATGAATCAAATGAAGTTGTAAAAAAAAATGACGACAATATGGATTGCAGTAATCATGCAAAAAGATTTCGTTGTTGTCCACCAGATTTTTGTGATATGATTGAAAAAAGACAAGAAAAATTATTACAACTTTCAAAAATTAAAAATGATTTAAGTAAAAGAGTTGAATTACAAAGTAGAATATATCCAGTGGCAACATTAATTGATTTAAAACCTGGTGAAAATGTACCAGCTAAAATAGCAAATTTGCTTGGCAGACAAACGAATGAAATGCAGTTATTTAATTCATGTAAAAATAATAGTTTATCACAACATAATGACATAAGAATACGTGAAATTGAATCAACAAGAAAAAAATCATTAAAACGTAAAGAAGAAGCTAAAAATTGTTTATTAAAAAAAAAATTATCAATTGATGAAAATATTAAAAAAATAAATGACGCAAAAGAAAGAAAATTAAATCTTGAAAAGAAAATTAATGAAATTGAAAATATATTAAAAAATAATAATGATGATGATAAAAATAATATAAATAATGAAGAATCAGTACAATCCCTTGGTATTGATGATCTTAATTATTTAACAAAATTTGAAGAACTTGTTAAAAATGAATTGACAACTAAAAAACAAATTGACGAGCTTGAGTCAAGACAAGAATCAAATATGAGAGCACTTGAATTTGCCGTAGAAATTATGTCAAAAGAAAAAAATAATGATGAAGTTGACAACTTAAAAGGCATATTACAAAATAAATCATCAGCAAATCAACTTCTAGCTAAAAATGTATGTAATCTTGAAGATGAAGTTGAAAGATTACAATCAAAATTAACTCAATGTAATCAAAAATTATTAAAATATACAAATAAAAATAATACTGATGTTGCTGTTGGTGATAAAATTAATTATCAAGATAAACAATCAATGATTAAACCTAATGTGACAGAAGCTGAAGTATTATCCAAAATTCCTGATACAAAAGATGAAAATATTGATGCTGTTGTGAGTGTTAAATCAACAGGAACAAATCCAGAAAATAAACAATTCAAAGAAGTTGAAGTGTTAGCTAAAATCATTGAAACAAAAGATCAAAATATTGATGCTGTTGTGAGTGTTGCATCAACTGGAACAAATGCAATAATTGAAAATTTTACTAAATCAATTCATGATATATTTACTGAAACTGAAAATTCAAATATCGACCAAATTGTTAATGAAAAATCTGTAGAAAAAACAGTGATATCTTCTGTTGTAGATGAATCAATTGAAAATACATCAAATGATACAAATGACATTAGTCAAGATATGGTTAGAGCAGCTGATTCTGAACATGAATTTCATGATTTATTAGAAGACAATACAAATAATCAATTACAGTTAACTGATTATAATTATCAATCATCAGCTGTTGAACAAACAACAAATGATTCTGGTGAAAAATTCATTGATTTACCAGAAGATAATTCAGATAATCACCTACAAACAACTGATTACAATCATCAAACGTTGCCAAGTGTTGCTGAACCACAATTTTTTGATTTACCTGAAGATAAAACAGAAACTCATTTTCAAACAACTGACTATAATTATGATGAATCATCAAAACTTATTGGTTTACTTGAAGCAACAGATCATAATTTTCAATCAAATATTGTTGAGCCATCTGAGACACAAATATCAAATCAAAAAATGACAACATTTGATACTGATAAAGCTACAACTGATAATTTCATTCAAATTGATCGAGATGAATTAAAAAATTGGCTATATTATGTTTCAAAAATTCAAACACGTATATCAGTAAGAATATAAATTGACTAAACAATAAAAAATAGTCCAATTTAAATTTAAATTATAATTTTTATTTCCAGAAATGTCAACAATGTGTTGAATCAGAAGCAGATTGTGTTAATCTTCAAAAATCCATAGGTCATCATCTTGGGGTAAATGGATAAATAAAAAAAAACAAATTTATATTAATATTTTTTGATGTGTTATAGATGGAATTTGAAGACTATTTAGATAGTCATAGTAAAATAAGAGCTGATGAATTAGCTGAAAGACAGAATGATTACCAACTGAGTATTAATCAAGTCAGTCAACAAATAACAAAACAACGTAAAGATAAAACTGATGATGCAATTATTGGTGCAACGAAAACGAGTGTTATATTATCACCATCATCACAAACAATAAGTTTTCCAGTTGAAACATCAACACCAATGCCTGTCTCAAGACCAGTGATTGAAAAAGATAAAAGAAAAATAAACATTGAAACAATTGCCGAAGATAAATCAAATAGAAATTCTTCATTATTTGTTGATACATCATTGGTTAAGAGAGGTCAAGAATCAGGAAGAGTTTTAACACCCATATATCCAATAAAATTACCAATTCAATCATCAACACCATTGATAAAAAATATAAGAAAACAACAAAAAGAAAAGAAACATATTAATGTTGATAGTGTTATAAGAGAAGATTCAAATACATCAAGTGATGATGAAGCAAATGAAAATATGATTGTTGAAACTATCTATGATAATTCTAGAAACACTTCTAGTGAATCTGGCTCAAAAGAAAGTCATTCAGACACGGGAAATGTCAATAATAATGCTGATAATATTGGAGAACCATCAAGAAAACAAAATAGTCATGAAAACAAAAAAACTAGACATAAAAATGATAGTAATAAAATATCAACTGACGACAAAACTAAAAAAAATTCAGTAAAAAATAAAGAACATCATCAAAGTGATGAATCAATCAATGACAAAGCATCAAAATTATCAGAAAGTTCAAAAAATTCAGATTGCATATGTAAACAAAAATGGCCGGTAAGTTTTTTTATCAATAAAAATAAATTTAATTTAATTTAATTTAAAATGAAAAAATAATTTATCTATTGCAGACAATGACAAAAAAAAATTATGAAAAATTAAAAAATGAATCAATGAAATTATCAAAATCTAAAAAACCGAGAAATAAATATTTTTTAAAAACAATTTCAACAAGTTTAACAACACCTGTAGAAACACAAACGAATGTTCATAATGTGCCAAATTTTAATTGTAATCCATGTGTCTGTAATCCATGTGGAGGGTCAGATTGTTCAATTACAGATCATTTTGACAATGAAAAAAAAAAATTACCTCAAAAAAAAAGTCAAGGTGTTTTAGCAATATTGCCAAAATCAAAACGTTAATTTTAGTTTTTTTCAGTTGAAATATATACAGTTGATATATTTTGTTATAAAAAAGTCATTATTTTTTTGTAAATTTTAATTAAATATGTAAATTATTTTTAAAAACTCACCGAACATTTGCCAGAGTATGACGACGAGATCGTAAATTATGATATCCTCTGAGCTCACCGATGCTGCCCTGTTCGGCCTGCATCTTCGCAAGTGCTGTTGCCTGAGCCGTGGCTACGGCACTTGCGATCACGTGATGACCCGTCGCACCCGACGTCGTGACGCTCCTGCGCGAACGCCACCCCGTTCTGCTGCCGGTACCACCGATACTAGGAGTCGGAGATTTCTTCTGATACGTTCTATCAATAATTCAAAATATTTATACAAAATGGTCAAAAATAAATGGCTTTTTATGGTTACGAAAAAAACACTTGAAAAATTCAATAAAAATCATCATTTTTTAACAGTATTGTTAAATTATCAACATTTTGCAGAGTTTTTTTCTTTTTTAACAACTTTTTCGTGTAATTTTATTAAACTTTGTTCAAGTTTTCGTCATTTGGTTAATCAAATCCACCAAGTTTGCTCAATCCAGATAATTTTCATTAAATTTTTTCTTTTTTTCATCAAAAAAAAAAACAAATTACTATATTTCCATCGACTAATTTCATTTTTTTTTTTTTTTTTTTTTTTTTTTTTTTTTTTTTCTTTTGTAATATAGCTCTTATTTATTATTACTTTTTTAATTTCGCTTTATTGGAAAATATCTAAGAGACTACGACGCATCATCATCATAAGCCAACCCCCAAAGGAATATACAATTTCTCAAGAGTAAAAATAAAGTAATAATAATATTTTCTGACCCAAAAAAGAAAAAAAAAAAAAAATGTGTATATAAATCAAAAGATGGGGTTTTCTTTTCACAATTTATATTTAATATTATTTTATGTTTTCAAGGGACACTGAGCCGAATGAACAATAAATATGTAAAAAAAAAAGTACTAAATTGATAAAAAATTGACAACAAATAGTATAATGGTTGGGTATAATAAAAAAGTAAAATACAATAAATAATATACAACTATCGACGTATAAAATTGAATATAAAAAAGTAGAAAAAATGAAAAAAAAAAATTACCTCTCTTTGATATGTCGACAATCCTCATCGTCTTCCTCCTCAATGTCGTGCAATCGAGGACTAAGCCTATGCTGTGTTCCACCCTCTTTAGAATTTTCCTCCTGTTGCTGTTCTTGTTTATTTTGTTGATGTAATTGATTGTTATTATGTTGATTTTTTTTACCCGTAAAACAACCAGCTGTTATTTCAGATGTGTCCTCAGTATTGATAACAACACAATCGTCTAAATCAATATCATCCAAATCACTGTCAATAAGACGTTTATCACCTTCACTTATTTTATCAGTGATACCTTTATGATGAAGTTGATGATGATGATGTTGATTACGGCGATTACCTGAATGTACAATTAATGATGATTTTTTATTAATATTTCCAGTAGATTTTTTGACTCCTTTACCGGCACCGGAAGGCCCACGCCCGCCGCCGCCGGCGCACGGCAGGCAACACGACCACGTGCCCCCCACTTCGAAATACAATCGACACAATCACCCTCGAAACATTCAAATTATCAATTAATATTTTACATTAATAAATTTATTTTTTTTTTTCACTTTTTGTATATTATTTTTTTTAATTATCACAATAGTTTGAATTCACGTTTTTTTTTTTTTAAATTATTTTTGTTTTAATCAACTTTTATTATTATTATTGTTCTTTTGTTTTTAAATTAAATAAATTATTTATATAGTTTTTGTGATTAATTTTATTTTTTGCCACTTATTTGAGTAAAGATATGTCATGTTTTTTTTCTATGTTAGTTTAAAGCAGTAGTTTGAAGAAAAAGAAATTGTTTTTTCTTTTTTTGTTTAATTAATTGGGTTTTATTTAAAATTAATTAGTTCAATTTGTTTATGTCTGGCTTGATGGAATTCATGATCACAGTTTTATGATTGTCGATGAAGTAAATGGACATGTTGCTGTATTTGCAACATAAAAATAGTAAATATATGTTTTAAAACTTTTTATATTTTTTTAACATAAATAACTGTTGTTAATATATACAACGAGAATATAAAATGAAATGATAATATTAATAATTGATAAATAAAATAGAAGATAAAATGATGAATTTAAAGAGTTAATTTCAATTATAAAGATCAATAGACAAATTATAAAGATCCAAGCCTTAAAAATTTAAATTTTCTAATAATTTCTTGTTTTAATTTAACTAAAGTTGTTTTACTTTATTATTTTCTTTGCCTTTTTCATTGCCACTTTACTCTGTAGATAACGTGTGTCTATTTCCATACTAATTTTAAATTTAATATTATTATATTCTCAATGTAATTTTGTCGACACAATTTAATATATATAATAACGAGCTGAATTTACAAAACTAAACTCAATAAAAACTCGAAATATAAATTATTTTTAAAATTAATTTACTTGTTATTAAAAAAATTAATGAAACATTTATAAATATATTTTTTTTTCAACAATTTCAAGTCATAATTAAATTTTACATTCACAAAAACTCCAAAATATGTTTATGTAAAAAAAAAAAAAAATAGTAAATCCGTTTTTTATGTAAAATTTTTTTTTTTTTTTTTTCAAACCAACCTATCTGACAACAAAGTAAAGTAACTATTATATATTTATAGAACAAGTATTGGAAAAAAAAACCAGTAAATCCAAAATCACAGTGAAATTAAATTACAAAAAAAAACCGCACCTTTTTTTTCGTCTTTATATATTTTTCCACTCAATTAAATTGATTGATTATTATAACACAAATAATAATTATTATTTTTATCATTTAAATTAAATATCACACATGTCGATAAATAATCAAAGAGACTTTTGTATCAACTACCGGATTTCGAATAATGATAAGATAAAAAAAAAAAAAGAAAAAATCATTTTGTATTGGAGGAAATTAATGCTGGGAATCGGGTTGGGTTCCTTTCTGGATTGCAAATAGAATTTTTGATCCAGTATATAGAAAATGTGAAAGGAAGTGAAAAAAAAAAAAAAAATCCAGAGAAAACAGATAAAGAGACTGAGGAAAAGAGAGATCAAGAGAGCGAGAGAGAGATCAAGAGAGCGAGAGAGAGAGATGAAAAAAAATAGTAAATAATGAGCAAATATCTTGTTGTATTGTTTGGAGGAATTATTTTTTAAATTCTCGTTATATATTTTTTAAAAATAGTTAATCAACTATTAATATTATTATTAAACAACAATGTTATTTATTTATTAATATTCATAAATATTGATCCATATTTTTTGGAGTCACAAGGGTAACGAAAAAACCAACAAAATATTCAAACTGTATTTTTGTTTGTCAAAAAAACTAGTTAAATTTAGAAGAAAAAAAATAATAATTAAATGAAAATTAATATAAATTTTTAATTAAATAATAAAATTATAAACCACGTACCCCCGCGAATAATGGGTATATATTTTTTATCAGTATGAACAGTTACAGCGGCCGATTGCCAACTGAACTAAACCAACAAAAATTTTTCTCTCTATGTAGGAAAAAGCTGTGTATTACTTGGAATCTCGCGCGCATCCAGCTTTTCCTCTCTTTTAATTCTACTACCCTTACCCCCTTCACTCCCCAATAAAAGCATCTCAACCATCTCGCCCTTTGCAGTAACGTAACATCTGGAAGATATGCAACATTTTTTGGGTAGCCAAAAATAGCATACTGCAAAATAACAGCTACAAGTTTTTTTTTTTTTTTTTTTCATTTATTTTTATCTCTATTAAAATTTTATGAAATAATTTTCATTTTTTGTTGAAATAATATTCAATTAAAAATATTTTTTTTTTTTTTTAAAAAAACTGATAGTTATTTTAATTTTCCGTAAATAAATACAAAATTTTTTGCTGTATAAACGTCACTTTGATATGAAATACCCAATATATTTGTAAGGCCTAGCCTTGATACAATAAAATGCCAATAAAAACAAACAAGTTTGATATTTAAAAAATCGAAATAATTGTGTGAATAATTTTTTTTCTTTTTTTTTTAATAATTTTTTTATTGTTGATATATTTATCAAGGTCAATAAGTTGGTAATGGTATTTTTTAAAATATAAATATATAAAATTTGTTAATAAAAAGACAAAAATAAAGGCATCATCATGCAGTGGATAATAAGATGGCTTTAAGTAAGTTGTGCTTTTTATATTTTCACAAATACTTGTGTGAAAATTATAAATATTAGAAGTGTATTGGTGAATTATAAATTGAGTATTCTCAAAATAATCATGTGAGCTTTGGATTCAAGAGACTTGTACACTTGCCGTTCATAAAACTGTCATTTATTTTTTTAATTTTTTAACAACGCCCACCTGAAAATTACCTCAATTTTGCACCGATTATAATGTGGCAAATAACACATTCTCAAATTAATTTTTTTTCTTCAAGTACGTGTGTTTGATTGCCACATTAATTCATCATGACAATTTAGGAATTTTGCCAGATATATAATTTTATTAAATTAAATTAAAGGATACTTAATATTCGCATTATAAATTATGTTTAAAACTTAAATATGTCATTGATGATAATTATTTTTCCGGAAATCGTTATTTATATTGTTTAAAAAATAATTTTAAATAACAAATAGAATTATTAACTAGTCTATGAAACAAACTTCAAGTTTCTTGATTAAAAAGTTAAATAAAAAAATTTTATAAATCAACAATTTTTATGTCAAAATAATTTTGAAGTAATTTACTTTTTTTATACTAGTCATTAATAATAATCACCGCCAATTGTTATTAATTAACACAACAATTGAATGTTGAAATGAAAATTATCCTCATTTATCAATTTAATCAAGAAAATTTTATTTATTTGTTTGAAAATCAACCCGACAATTTATTTATATTTATTTTTTCATTCAACTTCAAGAGGTTATGCTTGAAATAAAAATATTCGTTTACTCGTTTGATTATTTCAACTGCGTTGTTTAGTATTATTGAAAATTGAAAAACAGAATTTGTTTTTTTATTAAATTTATGGTTTATTATTTATTTAAATTGATAACTTACGTGTTATGAAGAGTCTAAATATCACGCCGTTAACATATGTATAAGTAAACAAACAACACTGAATAAAAAAGAAAACAAAAACAAATGGTGGTATAAAGCCTTGTTTACAAGAAGCAATTTAATTATGGAAAAAAACATAAAGGTTTATTTATAACGCCAAAAATTATTGATAATTTGATTAATATTGATAATTTAATAATTAAAATAAATAAATGGCATACTTTAAAAGTGTATTAAAATTTTATTTAAAATATTTAACAATTTTTTTGAGCAATAATCAGTACCATCAAAAATGTAACAATATTTTTAGTATCATATTTTATAAATTTTTGTTTACCTTTATGGTTCGATTTTGAGAGATTCAACATAATAATCAAAGTCCCATATTTGATTAGATGTATCAGTACAAGGTCTAACAAATAAATCTGATTCATCTTGAATATCAGTTCCATCTAAACATAAATTAGACATAACATGAATAATTTTTCCATTTTTCGTTAATATCCATTTATTATTTTTTGATTTAGAATCACATTCTGTCATTTTAACTGTTGCATGTCTTTTTTCATCAACATCTTCATGTTTAACGACTGCACAAGTTTCATCTCTTCTCAATTCACCAGTATTACTCAATGAAAATAACTGAAATAAAAAACAATTAAATTAAATAAACTGCAAATGAGCCATTAATATAATGACAAAATATTTACCTGACTTGGAAATAATTTTGAATGACAGCCATAAACACCAAGATTATATGTTGAATCTTCATCATGTTGTAAATTATCAAGACAATAATTTTTATCTCTAACTCTAACACGTCCATACGCAATAACATTTTCATCAGGAATAAATTTTTCTGGATATACATTATCAAGGTACCACTTGAAATTTTTACATTTTAAATTATTTCTAAGTTTTTTACGTTCACTTATATCACCAATTGTATCATCGACATATTTATATTCATCATGATACAAAAAAAATAGACGTTTATAATCATCCATCCACACATGAGCAAGTCTTGCTGTATTTATTCCATGAGTGTCTTTGTTATTGGGAAATTTATAAGGATGAAAATTTCTAAATATATGACCAACTCTTGAGCAAGGAATTATCTCCAATGATCCACCACATTGCCATATCTACAAAGTCACATTAATTAATCAACTTTAATAGTTATAACTTAAATTAAATAATTATAAACAAATAAAATTTTTTACTCTAAATGACATTTCTAAATTTTCTCCACCCCAACCATCCATTTTGTCATCATAACTTCCAATTTTCCAAAAATAATTTCTATCAATTGCAAATAAACCACCAGCCATTGTTGGTGAATTGACTGGTGATATTCTTGTTAATCTATTATTTTCTTTTTCTTGAATATCAATCCAGGTAAAATGTCCAGCCCATGTGAAACCTCCAACTTGAAAAAAACTTGGATTATTATCATGATTATATTCCAATGTATCCTCTGATATGCTATCAATTATTGGCATAAGAACAGCATCATTTTTATCTTTAATTCTTTGTAATAATGGCTCAAGCCATTGTGTTATAACTTCACAATGTGCATCAAGAAATACAAGGACATCTCCAGTTGATTGTTTAGCACCAGCAAGTCTTGCACGAATTAATCCTAATCTTTTTGGTAAACGAATGATTTTAATTTTTTTTGTTAGTCTTTTTGTAATATAATAATCTAATTTTCCTTGTAGCTCTTCTTCATCACTTGAATCATCAACAATAATTACTTCTTTTAGTAATTTATTTGGTGAACCATTTAAAACACTTGTTATTGTTCTTAATAAAACACTTAAAGGCTCATTGAAAAATATTATTACAACACTTGCTGATGGAAGATCATCTTCATATGTTATATTTTGACATAGCTCATCACGTACATCAGGAAGACTTCTATTTAATGAAATTTTATTTGACAATAATACATTAAGAGCTTTTTTATTTCTAATTGTTTCAGCTAATAATTTTTCTTTTCCATATAAAAAACTTGGTTTACCATCAACACCAAGATTTGGAATTATTTCCTTTTCATAATTCATTAACCATTTTTCATATCTAAAAATAATAATAATTCGATATTTTAATTATATTGTTTATTTGTTTATTTAATTTTACTTACTGTGAATCAATAGATGATGGTTTTTCCAAAAAATTTTCTGGTTTTTCAGTGAAATAACTTTCATTTGGATAGAAAAAATTTTCAACTGATAATTTTTTTATTGTTTTAGCAACAACTAATATACAAACAACATAAAGCAGACAAACTGCAATCTTTAAAATAAATTTCTTTCTCATAAACATGATTTTATGAATTAATTGATTTGATCAGTTGACTAGTTAAAAAAAAGCATTATGCTGGACAGTTTTGTTGGAAAAACAACATTCCACGATGGCAAATTATTTATTTAATTTAATATACCGATAAAAAAACAACACATTTTGACACGTAAGCAACAACACCAAACAACACATGCTTATATTTAAAGAGAGAGAGTAAAAGGGCTTGAGAGAGGAGGTCGAATGTCAAGATGTTTTTTTTAATGTGAGATTCGAAAACATAGTGAGAACATAGCAAAGCGCTGAGATCGGCTGTGTTAAAATACCGTAAAATGTGAATTTCTCAATTAAAACTCTGAGTGTATATTTTATCTTCATTTTTATTTTATTTTAAATATTTTTTTTACAACGTTAATTGTCATTTTATAATTAAATAATATTTAAAATTAAAAAATTCAATAGATTAAATTGCTGCTTTATTCTTTAATTTAAATTAAAAAAATTCAATAAAAAACAATTATTTTAGTTGTGACTTTAATTATAATCGTAATTTTTATTTTATAAATTTAAAACATGCAAGAACATTCAGAAAAACAACTTATCTCTGACGATGAAGGTAATATTTTTCCCGAATTTCCTGTATAACTACTCTGTTTTTTCTCTTGTAAATTTACTTTTGATTTGTTAAAATGTACAATGCTCAATGAAATCGTGGCCTGAATTGCCTAAAAAAATTAAAATATATTATTATGAATTTCCATAACTCAAATTAATTTTTTTAAATAATAAATTTGTTAATGAAAATAAATTTTCACCTCAATAACTCCAGCAATAACAGCAATTTGAATAAACCACATTTTTTGATATTCAAAAATCGGCTCCCTGTATATATTCATTAATCTATGAATTTTAGTTTTACATCCGTTGTAAATGATTCCTGAAAAACAGTCGTTATTTGAACAACAAGATGATGGAAGAAATTCAGCTTGAGCATAATTTTCTTTGCCAGTATTACCGCAACATTTAAGCTATCGAAAAAAAAATTCCAAATATATAATAATGCGACTTGTAATGCATATAAATTACAATTGAATATAAAAAATACTCACAGCCTGTTGCAAACCATCAATCATTAATTTCCTTTCATTATATTTATCATCATTAAAATTAACTGCGATAAATTGTTCTATGCATTTCGTCGAAGCATCTTCAAATCTTGATAAACCAATTAAAGTCGTGATAATCAAGCTACCAATTAACATCACACTCATTGCAGCATACTAAAAAAACATTATCATATTTAATGTAAAAAATACAAAGGCATATTTGTAATATATATAAACTTACAATTTTCAGATAGAAAATATTTTTCGTTGCAGCACTTATGAAACCAAAAATTGACACTAGAAATATAAATGTACAAATAATTATGTACTCGGAATAAAATATAGTCAAATGATCTTTGAGTAAATTAACCTCTGATTCATTCACTTTAGTATCATCAAATTGCTTAACCCAATATCGATGTATTCCATTCAAAATTGCACGGCTTCCGAAAAACTAAAATATAAATAAATAATTTTATTTTAATAGCATATGAATAAATGAGTGATAATTTTTCATTTATAAATATTAAAAATACATGAAAATATCAACTTACAAATGACATTATATTGATTAAATATAATGACTGTCTCAACCATCTGTGGGTACTCATTTTGAGTTTTCAGAATAAATAAATTTTTAAATGTAAAATTCACTTTTGCAACTGGAAATTTTTTATGTATTTTTTATGCTTCCAATTTGAACAAGGTGTTGAGACTGACTTGTTGGACAAATTTTGTTTTCAGCTTTTGGTATTTTTAATTGTTTGATAAGAGCTGCCCTGCAGAGCTTCACAAATAACTTTGAAAGAAAATATTTCCAAATACTCATCGCTAGTCCAAGATAATTATATTTTATTTTTATTTTAGATAACAGTGTTTTTAATGTGCCCACGTGACAGAGATAAAATAAAAACAAAAATAGACTTTAAATTATACTTTTACAAGGAAAAATATAAACAAAATATCATCAGATTGGACTTTTTCCAATCAAGAATTTATATAAGCCAATTGATTTTTCATATTTAATATTATTTAGATAATAAATTAATTTTTATTTCATTTAAAATATTTTTGTTACATCATTGATTGTCATTTTACAATTGAAAATTATATTTTTATTTTAAAAAAAAATATTTACATTTAGAAATTATTCATGTTATATTTTCAAGCAACATAACATCTTCGTCGATTTCTTGCGATGGACTGTGCCAATTTTAATGCAAATATAACAGATAGAAACTAAAAAAAAACAATTATTATTATGTGAAAAATTTTAAATGGAAAACTAATTTTTTACCTCGATAATTCCAGTGACAATAGTAACCGTTAATAATACTTTCCTTTCGCTGTATTTATTGTAGATAATTGCATTTAATTCTTGCATCATCTCAGGAATTTTATTAGTACAACCCATTTTGTAGGAATTTTTATAACAAGTTTGTCTATCCAAGTCATCCATTGAACAACAAGACCATGGAAAATTTCCATCATCAATGTAATTTTTTTTACCCTCGTTACCACAACATTGTTGCTGTAAAATGTAATATATTTAAATAAAAATTATAAAATTAATAAAAAAATTACTTACCATTGATTGAAATTCATCGATAAATAATTTAGTATTATTATCATTATTATATTTGTCACTGTTGAATCGATTGACAATGAATTTTTCAGCTTCATTTGGAGTCACAGATTTAAAATTGTAATAAGCAACTGTTGTTGCAACGATTAAGCCAACAATCATCAACACATTAGCTACAGCATACTGAAAAATTAAATATTTTATGAATTTATGAAGGTAATATTTTTAATAAAAACTTACAATAATAAGACAAAAAGTATTTTTAGTTGAAATACCACAAAAACCATACAATGAAATCAATAAAATAATTTTTCCAATAATTATTAATTTTACATTTGGAAAATCATTGAAATTTCCAATTTCTGATT
>JAPYYR010001132.1:0-17872 GCA_030523065.1 Aphidius colemani | reverse complement strand
ATATAAAAACTATCAAGTTATAAATCCACCTTGAGAAAAGTGAAGCAGTAGAAAGTGGTTTTCACTGCATTCTACCAGCAACAGTTCTCTGCTTTTAACTTTATATATACATATATAAGATCAAACGCTTTTTTTTTTTTTTTAACAAAATTTTCAATATTATACAGTCTTTTATCATTTTTCTTTTTACTTATTTAATTTTCTTTCGTTCACCAAACATAGATATAAATTGCAAAAAATAAATAAATAAATAATTGTATATTTATTTGTTTACCTTTTGAAAAAATAATTAAATAAATATGTAGGAAATCAAATGAAAATGTGTGAGGAAGTAATTTAAAGTCATAAAATTTTATAATAAAAATTAAAATATTGAAAAATCAATTTATAATAAATTTCCCTAACGTTTATATTGATTGTTAAATGGAATGTTTGATAATCTCCGATCGGAACTCACAAGATCTCAAGAATTTTCAATATTCAAATAGTCCATATATAAACGTGCAATATATTTCGAGACAATAGCTTAGTCAACAAGAATATCGTTAAATCAATGCCAAATTAACATTTCCCTTCAATTATTATATTTATAAAACAATATATAAATAATAATTGAAATTAAATATTTTATATTATTATCGATGTCTTTTTTAAATAAAATAATAATTAATATTTGTATTTTTAATTTTTTTTTTGCTTTGCAGAAATACATTTGGTACAATTGATGTCAATTCTGTTGATGCTGGTCAATGGGTCAACACTACCAAGAAATAGAATGAGATACAAATTTTTTGACCTTTTATTTTATTGACTAGTATTGATACAAATTCATTTTATTAATAAACTTGAATGCTGTATTTAGTTTTACACATCTGAGCAAAATGTCATTAAAGCAAAATATAAATTTTATGTTTAAATGCGTAACACAGACAGTCACTAGCAGTCTTTATTAGTCAGTTGTCAGTGATACGTTTGCGTATTGTGTTGAGTTTTTTGTCATTATACTGGCAAATATATTACACTATTTTTAATGCCACCAAATATATTGTTTATACAAAAAATTGAAAGAAATCAAGAGAAATAAATAAATTTATTATCGAAAAAAAAAAAAAAAAACAAAAATGAATGAAAACGTTGTGCTTAAAAGTGTTCGAGTGATTGACATTGAAAGTAAATATAATTAAATAATGTTTTTTTAATTTTTAAATTGAATATTATGTTATATTAACTGTTGTATTTTTTTTTTGTAGATTATGAACCGAAAACAGAAACACCAGCTGACTATGAAACAGCAATAGCAGCAACTGGTATGAATTTGTATTTTTTTTTATTGACAATTTTCTAACTGGTTGTGTGTATTTATTAAAGTATATTTTAATAATAAAATCTCAAGTGTAATTATTTTTATTGCTAATATAAATATAGGATTTGGATTGTTCAACATCTTGGTAGTATTGGCTGCACTGCCAATTGCGTGGGCTGGTGCTTTCAATATGTCAACATCGGCCTTTATCTTGGCTTCAAGTGAATGCGAATTTGAATTAACATTTTTACGCAAGGGTACTCTCAACAGTATGGTATACTTTGGTAATTAAATAATTAATATTAAAAATTAAAAAAAACTATATCTTATTCAATCAAAAAAAATTTTGTTTTTGAATATTTAGGAATGATAATGAGTCCATTTTTCTGGAGCTTTATAATGGAACGAATGAATCGTAAAGCTATTTTGATGATAGGACTTTTAATGGATGCAATGTGCAATATTCTTTGCAGTATTATTGACTCTTATTATATTTTTTTACTATTTAAATTTATAAGTGGAACAATGTAAGTCTTTATAGCATACATATTCATATATGAGTTAAGAGAAGAAAAAAAAAAAGTATCAATTATAATTAAGTTTTACTATCATTTCCATATGTCAAATTCATTGCAAAATGTGTCATACATTATCACACAAGTATCAATAATTTATGAGTAAACAAAGCTTTGATAATTTACAGTGTTAGTGGGCCATACACCTTACTTGTTCCATATATCAATGAATTTCAGTCGGTTAATTATCGCGCAAAATTTACAACATGGTCTGGACTTGTTTTCGGTATTGGATTTATTATTCCAGCTGGTAAGATTTATTTTATAATTAAGTATATTAATATATTTATTTTACTCTGACAATATTTTTTATTCAATTATTATTATAATTGATTGGATATTTATCAAATAAACTTGTATGAAAAAATCTTTAACCTTGAATTAAACGTACGAGTTGAATTAAATTTAAATATATCGAGAAGAAAAACTGGTTCGCCTCTTACAAACAATCACCAGTTTGTAGAGCACAAAAATGATAAATTAATTTTATTTGCATTTACTTAGTTATTTACTTGATCATCATAATCATTGTGAAGGTTAATTATTCAATCTACAAGTTTATTATGTGATTCAAGTGATAAACAATGACAAAGCTTATAAACAAACGTTTTTTTAAATTTATTTTTACAGCTTTAGCTGTTATTGTAACACCACAAAATTGGACAATTGAAATATTTAATTATGTCTTTTCATCATGGAGAATATACCTTATGATATGTACACTACCATCAATCATTGGTATTTTCACAATGAGTTTACTTTCGGAAAGTCCAAAACGTCTTATTGAGGATGGAAATACATCAAGTGCTCATGATTTATTAAAACGAATTTATCAAATAAATAATTGGGAATCAAAACACATGTACCCAGTAAGAAAAACGAATTATTATTGAAGAAAAATAATTGCTTTTTTTTTTAAATAAAAATTAAATTATTTTTTATTTTTAATTAGATAAATAAGCTAAAAGAGGATTATTTTGAAGACAAAAATACACCTGGTTTTACACCAGAAATATCACAATCATGGAATAATTTAAAATCACTATTTTCAAAACCGCATCTGGGAATATTTTTATTAATTAATATTCTTCATTTTGGAAGTATGCTCGCGTATGTAAAAAAAATAGCTCAATTAAAAATATACTATTCATATTTTTTTTTTTTTTTTTGATAGATCTATGTAAATTGAAATAATGAAAATTTTTACAGATTCAACACGATGAGATTATGGGTGCCCCAGATTTATCAGATAATAAGTAATTTTGATAGTTCAACATGGGAGTGGTCAAAAGGATGGCCAACCACATGTGACTATCTGGCAATGGCAATCATTCCCAATAAATCCAATTCAACGATTTATTCAAATCCCAATTGTGTTCAGGTACAATAAATTTAATATATAAATTATTACATATTACTATAAACATTAATTATTAATTTTTTATTACAGTGGAAAATAAATCCACAAGTTTATGTTAATTCAACTTTAATTGCAAGCTCAGCAATTGGTTTTTCATTTCTATTTGCTCTATTTTACACAACGAGACAACGTAAACGTGGAATAATGTGTAAATATATTTTTTATTAAAATTTAATTTTGCCTAATAAAAATAATCAATACTTGATTATTAAATAATTATTTTGTTAATTTGAAAAAAAAAATCTATTATATTTTTATAGTTTTTTGCTATGTCATTGGGATACTCTGTGGTTTTGGAACAAATTGGGGTGGCTATGTACCCTGGATGTTAACACAAGCTGCAATAGTTGTTGTTGCAGGGAGAACAACAGCAAATATAATTATGTCTGTTAACAGCAATATCATTCCACAAAACTTGAGGTAAATTATATCCCTTTTCAATATCAATTTATTTTACCTTACTAAACAATTTAAATTTAATTTAATTAAACCATGTCGTTCGATTATTTTGGAATACTATTAAACCCTTCCAATACAAGTGTTAATTAATTTATCACCTTATTTGATCAAATTTAATTTATTTTTATACAGAGCTACGGCAACAACTTTTGTTACAAATATTGGTAGTTTTGGAAGTATAATAGGGAACTTGGGCTTTTCATGGCTTTTGGATTTTAATTGTTCGACTGGATTTTTATCAATAGCTATAATTTTATCAGGTAAATTAATATTGCTATACTTTTTATAATTAAAACTGTTCTAATTGCTTTTATTTTATTTTTCTGTTAAATAGTTTGTTTACTGCTATCAGTATTTATTCTTCAACCAGAAAAACACGAGATAAAAAATAAAAAACAAAATACAACAGTATCGTGAGCTGGATTTTGTTCAGATGAATTAATTAAAAAAAAATAATTACGACAGTTGGTTGATGTCTGTTATTATCTATTCGGTTTGTTTGTGTTATAAATCAACAAAGCAAACAGAGTTTATTCAAGAATCAGGGTGATGTTAATTTTTTTATATTTAAATCTTTTTTTAAACAAGTTATTAAAGACTTTATAGAGTGCTTCTCGCCATAAGTGTGTAAACAAAAGTAAAAAAATTGAAACACGATTGAGTGGATTCATTCGACACATTTTTTCTCTATCAGAATTTAAAATTCAACTTGTGTTGAAGTAAATAGAGATTTAAAAACTTTTATGCTAATTAATTATAGTAGTTTAAGTAGTAGGGAAGAAAGAGATTGTAGATTCTATGAACGATTGAAATTAGTATTTCTGTACATATAGTTGGTTATTTGAACTCTTGATAAATGTACTAAGTACTAGAGTACAAGATGTATATATGTTATATTAGATATCAAATGGTTATCTTAATTAACAAACTTTGATATTGTAGTTTCTACAATCTTGATTGAATTAAAATTAGAATTGAAATTTAATGAGTATTTTTATTAATTTTTACGATGCTTGCCAAGTTTTTTTTTTAAATATTAAATGAAGTTTTTAATTTTTAAAGTTTTCATCGAGCCATCATTAAATTTCATTATTAATTAAAATTACTAAAAATTTCGATGGTTAAAAAAATATAATAAACTCTAGCTAAATTTTAAAAAACTGTAAGTAAATTGATTTAATTTTAAATCAAATAATATTTTGAATGAAAAAAAAATTTGTACTTAATCAACAAAAAGCCAGTCAACAGAGCTATTTGTATTATTTTTTTTTTGTTACGAACCGATTCACAAAAAGATGAATTAAATTAAAAATGAAAAGTCTGATGTAAAAAAAGAAAATCTTTCATAAAATAAAATGAACAAAAAAAAATAGATAAAAAAATTATTTCATAAAATAAACGACGGATTAAATTAATTAAATTATAAATAAAAAATAATAAATTCAAAAAAAAAAAATTCTGACTAACTTGAAATCTAATAATAATAATAAATTAATTAAATAATTATTATCATTATCAGTAGTGAATAGTGAATATGAGTAAATGCAAGGTACAACGGAATTTGAATTTTGTAAAAAATTGACGCGCTTTTCTATCAAACATGGCGGTCGGAACAAGCCACCTATCGTAATTATTTCTCAAACGACTACTTTTCTCTCTCTTCATGTATCTATCTCTTTTTTTTTTCTCTTTCTCTCTTTTTATTTGTCACTCTCTTTTTATTAATTATGAGCAACAATAATTAACACAATAAAAAAAATTATTAATCATTTAGACAAATAAAATCGAATTATTTGTCAGCACCGAACGTAAATAAAATATAAAAAATTACAATGAAATAAAATCATAATTCAATAGAATGAATTACGATTTTATTCAGAGCAATGTTGATCGCAAAAAAATAAAAAATAAATTTTACGACGCAGTTTAATTGGCGGCCATGTTACATAACACCTAGCAAACCCAAGCAAACCCAAGCCGAATTTCATAGCGTAAAAATATTATGTAACCCGACACAATTAATGATAAAATAATTGATTAAAAAGCGTCGAAAATTTATTTTTGATGAATAATATGATTATTATGAATGTATGAATGAGAAATGAACAATACCATAATGTAACAGGAAACAGGTATGCATACACAGGTTCACACAGGGACTTGACTTCATGACAAATATATTTCACTCAAATCGCAGCAAAGGCACCTAAATTATCTAAATAAAATTATAACACAAATAAAAAATAAAAATTAGAAATGCAAAATTAGTTTAATGGCATGCCAAATGATGATAAATAAAAAATAAATTTCCAAAATTAATTCAACGCAGTATAGCGGCCATTTTGATTGACAAAAAATATTTCTCCCAAAAAATATTAATTAAACGACTTTTCTAATAATAATTAATATAATAAATAATTGGAAATTTATTTTTTAATTGATAAAATAATAAAAAATGATATATGATAGAAAAAAATGTACCAAAAGAAATAGATATAAAGGAGCCCAAAAAAATGCTGGTGCAACACAAGCGTTATCACTAAACTCAAACACACAACTGCGCCGTTAGTTAAGAGGAGAGAGCTCTAATGGGGCTCCGGGGGACAAGGGGAACAATCTTGTTGCCCTTCATCTCCTAACTCCTCTATCAACCAAAGCGGACATCTTGGTTCTATTTGCTGCTCTCTATATTACCAATTAAAAATAATTTTTAAAAAAATATAAAAATAATAATTGTAATTATAAAGCTAATTATAGTTTTATTTATATTAAAATTGTTGTGCTTTTGTTTTTAATTTTTAAGTTATTTTCTAACAAAAAAAAAATAACTATTAAAGAATTTCTACAAATAATTTAAATTATTAAATTTTTTGTATTGGATATCTTTTAAAATTAAAAACAATTGCTTATCTAATTCTTATTAATTTTAAAATTTATTTATCTTTGATATTTTGCAAGCTTTGTCTACAATGGCAATCATTAATATACAATGTTGCTGTTTCATATCATATCATGCATAATACAATATTAAATTTCGCGACAAAGAAACAAAATAAATGAATAAAGAAAAAGGGGAATCCCAGAATTATACATAGCAAACGCCTTATATAATTTTTCTGTTGAACTGATCATTCAACACTCAGCTATCAAGCAACAAACATGTAAGTTTCAAATTATTTTCTCATTATAAAATAAAAGATTTTTAAATCATTTCAATTACTGCACATTGATAATTATTTTACTATTTCATTTTTAATTAAAATAGTGTTTTTTGTTGTATAATATATACCAAGATAAATTCTTTTTCTTCCACTTAAAGATACAAGTTAATACTTACCAATAAAAAATGAATTATTGATTACTTCCAGACGTTAAAACGAATAACTAGTGTCACTGATTATACTAATCATCACCATGGTATCAAGTAAAGCAGGTTTTTGCATGGTCGTCATGATGGTGGTTTTGTTGTCAACTCAGACCAGTGATGCTGGACCAATTGGTGCTGGAATATGTTATGCAGGGTGCGGTGCTTTAGTTGTAGCATGTTTTGCTGCTGCTGGATTTACATTTGGCACTGTACCAGGTGCTATTATTGCAGCAACACCAGCACTAGCTGGTTGTAATGCAGCTTTTGCAGCATGTGAAGCTGCATGTGTTGCAGCCATCATTGCTCCAACACCATAAAAAAATACAGTTAATCAAACAATAATATATTACATACTAAAGAACTTTGAGAACAAATAAAAAGAGTTAAAAAATCATTTCTCATATCACTTTGTATCTTCAATAGGAAAGATCTGAAAAAGAAATAAAATTTAATAATAAATCACAAGCTATGTAATCAATAATTTTGAATAAAAATTTAATTCTATCGTTTATTAAAAACACAATAATTGTAATAATTCATTTTTTGTGATAAAATTGTGCTCTGGTTTAATTTATCATCAGCCTTTTTTAGATTTTTTTGTTGGCTCTAAACCATCACCATATTCAGATGTATTCAACATCCTAGATCGTTTCAAAAGATGTGATTTATTTCCAGAAATTCCAGATCCACGTGATTGCTGTTGTTGTTGTTGCTGTTGATTAGGTGGTGGTCTCTTCAAAGGTCGTCCATTTGACAAACGATTATTATGCTCAACTTTGGATGAGTCTGTTTCACGAAGTGTCTTACCAATGCCACCAATTTTTTGTGGTGGATCTCTCAATGCAAAACTTTTTGCATAATGACCAAGATGAAGATCTTTTCGATTGAAAGTATCACGCATATCACGAGGATAGCTAGAGTAAAATCGTACCCAGGATACATAAGCTGTAAAAAAAATATTTTAACCAAGCTGTCAGTTGAGACTTTTTTAAAGATTATCAAGATCAAAAATCTTACCTCTACAAGCTTTATCGTGAAATTTTTTACTATCAATAACAAGATTTTCAAATTTATTTTGTAAATCAGTTGCTGCAGCTTCTACTGTGTTTTGTCTTGAAAGTGGTCCTATTAATTTGTCTAATATGTCATTCATATTTTCTTGTTTTATTCTTATTCTTCTTGACTCAAGCATACGAATAAATTCAATTTCTGGAGGTGTAAGAAATATAATTGCTGTACCAGCTGAACCAGCACGAGCAGTACGACCAATACGATGTACATAATCACGAGCTGATAGTGGACCAGTGTATTGTATAACAGTGTCAACTTTTGGCATGTCTAAACCACGAGCAGCAACATCCTGAAAACCCAATTTGTCTTTATAAAATATTCAACGAGTTAATCTAAAAATTATTAATGATTGTTGTTTTTTTTTACTCACAGTACAAAATAAAACTCCACTTCGTGAATTTCTAAATGTTTTAAAGACATTTGTTCGATCATTTTGAGTCATGCTTCCATGTAACTTGAAAAATTCAACGTCAACAAGAGGATTTGAATCTTCATCATCAGCATCTTGTGGTCTACCAAGTACTGATGACATTATTTCAGTATAATAATCAACCATATCTTGTGTTGCAACAAAAACAAGCATTTTATGTTGTCCAGAATCCTGTAAATGATATTCAAAAAAATTAATACATATCTTATTTTCAAATTAATTTATGTAAAAAATAATTCAACAAAAATTACCTGACACTTGCCAGCAATGAAAGCACTTAATGTGACCATTCTTAATTTTGGTGGTGTTACAACATAACTTTGTATGACACTTTGTGGTACTACTAAATCTTCATTAATATCACCTAAACTACCACCAACATTCTTTAAATTATCCTCAGCAGCATCAACAAATATTGGATTTGTCATCGTAAGACCAGCAAGTTTTTCAACAGCATTTGTTAATGTTGCAGACAATAATATAGTTTGTCTTACAGATGTTTCTTTTGTAGCTTCACTAGATTCAGCTTTAACTTTTTCTTCTTCAACAACTTGGCTTGTTTTTTTAATTAATTTTTTATTTCTCATTGGTAATTTTTGTGTTTCATCATCACTATCTGTACCAGAATGATACTCTTGCTTTTGTTCATCAATTTCTGATGTTTTGTCTTCTTCAACTTCAATATCTTTAACGTCAATTTTTTCTTCTTTTTCTTCTTTTTCTTCTTCATCATTAAATACAGTTTTTTTATTTTGTCTCAACATTAACATTGGATCATAACCATTTGATGATACTGAACTACTACCATCAGCATTCTCAAGTGCTGATATTATTTCAGATATGTCTTTTTCATATCCCATGTCAAGCATACGATCAGCTTCATCAAGAACAAAATATTTAACATCTTTGAGTTTTAAAGCTTCAGTATGTTTAATATGATCCAACAATCTACCAGGCGTTGCAACTAATATTGTACAACCTCGGCGTAATCGTGCTTTTTCAGCTTTTCTTTTTTCACCACCATTTATATAACCAGGTACAATCCAAGTAAAAGATTTGACTAGTTTTAAAAAACACTCGTATGTTTGGAGAGCCAATTCACGTGTTGGAACAATAACCAAAGCTTTTAAACCACTATCTCGTAATAACTTGGGACGTACTTTATGTAAAAATTCAACAATTGGTAATGCATATGTTAAGGTTTTACCAGAACCAGTTTGTGAACGTACCAAAATATCTTTACCTGATAATATTTGTGGTATTGCTTTTTGTTGTACAGTTGTCATGGTAGTTATTTCCATATTTTGTCTTAAATTTGATATCATATGAGGATGTATACCAAGATCATCAAAATTTTTTTTAGTAAATACCAATTCACTGACTGGCTTAACAAGTCTTTGTCCAATGTTTGGTACATCTGGATTATTACCAAATAATGATGATATTTTACCAGCTGATTTATGAGGATTTGATTTAAAATTATTTACCTTTCCTGAATCACTAAATTTTGCTGCATTTGTTGACATATTAACATGTTTTGGTCTAGTATCTGGTACATCTGGATTATCATCAACTGATTTATCATTAGTTTTAGTTGATTTATCAGTAATTGTAGCTGATTTATCAGCTGAATCAGGATGGACTAACTTGGTACATGGTTTCGGTGAAACACCAGGTTTTTGCAGTCTTGTTGGCAAATATTTTTGCCTAACTTTTGATCCACCTGAATTATTATTGCCATTTAAAGGTGTTTTTTTACCAGCTGGTTTATGAGGATTTAACCTAGAACGTACTTTTTTTATATCACTGGCTGTTGGTGGGCCTGTTGATACATTTATACATATATCCATGACGCTTAGGTTTATCAATCACTTAATTTATTATTAATATTTTTTTTTACACTATATTATTTATATGTTAAAATTTATTGTTGTAAGCAATAAAAACACGTGTGGACTTGCTTACACTTGCTTATATTTATTGCTTACGGTGCAAAGTGCCACCGTGACTTCACAAAGGCGCTAGCCAAAACTGGCCAAAACAATCGCCATATTTTTTTTTTTAATAAAAGCGCTGGAATTTAAAACAAGAAATAAAAATAAATCAACAAAGTATTTTTTCTATTATATATTTAAATTAATTATTTTTATTAATTATTATCTTATTATTCACAGATTCTTATGATATAATTTTACAAATAGTACTCTTTCATTATCCCTGTTTTGAATATAAATATATATAGTCACAATAATTATTAGGTCATTTATTGATATATGTATAAAATATAAATATAAAATTTAATTAATATAATTTTTTTTTTTATAAATTAGATGAAGCTTTAATTTATACAATAGCTTGCTTCAAGTTTTTTTTTTATTTTTTGTTCATTTAAAAGAAAAAAAATCTGTACATGATAAAAAATATTTAAATAAATATTTTATGATTCATATTATTCAATTAATTCATATTATAAATAAAATATCTTTTGCTTTGTTTTTAAATTTACTATTATAATTAAATAGTTTGTCGTCAGAATTTTATATTATTTTAACGTCATAAAATTGTTTATATTTATGTTTTTTTATCCTACTAGCTACTCTACTCTTAGAAACATATATCGTCTTGTCTAAAGAATATATGTAAAGAAATATATTTGTTTTTTTTTTTTTTTGTTTAATAAATTATTCGACTTTTAGAAAAATATATTTTCTTTTATAAAATATATACATAAATATATATTTGTTTTCTTTTGAATTTAATAAATAAATATATCGATGAAAAAAAAAATATTTATAACAATAAAATACGATTGTTATTACAATCAGCAACAAGGATTTTACCACTTGGTGTTAGTGCAACACCTGTTGGATAATTTATTTTATCATTACCTGAACCAATTGATGTATCAAATTTCCATATAAGTGTACCATCTCGATCCAATATTTGTATTTTATTACCTCGTGATTCTGTGACTATAATATGACCACTATCATCAACAATAATACCTTGTGGTCTTAAAAATGTGACTTCATTATTATCAAGTACTTGGGCTGATAAAAAATCATAACGAATAACTATGATCTTGTGGTTGTTAAAATCAGTCATAACAACATTACCATCACGATTAAATGCAACACCACGTGGTATATCAAAAAATTGACGGGTTTCTTTTGTTCCACCGTAGCCAAATTCTCTTAAAAATAGACCCTCTGAATTAAATAATTGAAGACGATTATTTCGTGTATCTGATACGACAATTTCAGAATTATCATTAACAGCAACGTCCCATGGATAATAAAGTTGTCCAGGTCCTGAGCCTTGTTCACCAAAAGCTAATATAAAATCACCATCCAGTGTCATTATTTGAATACGATGATTGTCTTTATCGACAATAATTAAACGTTGATTTACATCAACAGCAAGACCAGCTGGTGTTTGGAATTGACCTGGAAGAGTACCTCGCTCACCAAACTTTTTAAAGACAGTTCCATCTTCAAGAAATACTATTATACGATGATGAGTTCTATCACAAACAATTATTTGTCCATCTTTGTTGACTGTTACACCCCATGGACGACACAACAAGCTTTCAAAAGAATCATCATCAAGAATATCTTTTTTTGAATCAATAATAGTAGAAAATTCAGTTGATTTTGTAAAATCTGGTCTAACAATAACAGGAAATTCACAGCCTGATATTGGTCTACCACGTGGTGCAATTATTTCTTCTTTATAATGCTCTTGCTTAATTGCTTGTTTCTCTTCCGTTATTATTTTTTGTTCATGATGTATAATTTCTAACTTTTGGTGTATTACTTGTTTATCTTCATGTATTACTCGTTGCTCTTGGTGTATCACTTGCTTCTCATGATAACTCACTTTCAAGGCTTTCTTTTTCAAGTTCTGTTTTCGACGTAATAATGGCTTTTGATGTTCCACATAATCACCATTCAACAACTCAGTATTTTTCAGGCTTTTTTGAGATTTAACAGGCAAATTTGAATGAATAGCGAGTGGATGACCATTTCGTTTCTGTGTAAACAAACAATAAAATTTAAATTATCAACAAATTAATTTATACAAACAGTAAAATAAAATAAGCAAAAAAAAAATTTATGTACCTCAATAAAAGCAGTTTTCTTGGTTGCCAATTTAGCCTGTGGACGACGAATATTTCTTGGAGCAGTCTGATGGAATTTTAAAGTTGGATCTTCATTATTTTTATCAGGTGAACTACAAGATTGTTGGCTGCTTGCAGAATTCTCATTTTGAAGCCAATTATCAAAAGTTGTATGATCTTCAACTGGTGATGTTTCTGGTGATGTTTCTGTTGATGTTGTTGGTGAATTTCCAACCGAATTTATTCTCGAATACTGAGGTCTATGCCAGGTCCTGTTCAAGGACTTTTTTTGTCTATATGACGATGATTGAAAATGGCCAGAATTTCCCAAAAATCCCAATTTTAAATGCAATTCTTTATTAAAATTTTGATAATTCATTTTGATTTCTATAAATAAATAAAAAGTAATCAATTATTGAACAAAGATAATTTATATTATTTAAAAAACAAATATTCAACTCAATGTTGTTTAAAATCAACAAAATTATATTCTAGAAAATTCCAGGTTTCAACAAAATAATAAAATAAAAAATATTACCTTTTTTAATTATCACTGGAAATTAATTGTTCGATGAATAAAAAAAATGTTTAAAATAATTAAAACTCTGATTAATTTACTTTGGTTTATAAACAATTAATTAAAGTCATGGAAAAATAAAATTATTCGGTTGGTTTAAAAATCAAGCAGAAGATTGTGATGTGTGCTCCAAGGATTTCCAAACAGAACTGCTGTCAACCAAAAGTTTTCCAGTATTCTCACAAGAAAAGAGAGATATAAAATATATTTTTAATAAAATATTAACGTGTTAAAAATTTTGTAAAATTAGTCATGCATGTTTGCAAAAGTTGTTTATTACTTGTTGTTATTTACAGATTAAAATTCTGAATAATTTTTATTTTGTATTTATATACAACAAAGAAAAATGCCTTTTAGAAAAATTATTTATTTATTATGTAAACAACATGAATATTTTTTTCAAATATATAAAATGCTGAATTAATATTTTGTTTCATTTGTTGTTATTTTACATTCAATAATTATCATCATAGTATAACAATGACAATGAGTTGAAATTTACAAAATAAAAATACTGAATTATCAATACTGATGGTTCTTCAAGATTCAAAAATAAAATAAATAAATTCTAATCAATCAAAGGAAGTCAGTTGTCCAAGTTGGTGGAAATATTTTGTCTTGTCTAAATTGTATCATCTTTTTTTAAATAATAATTTTTTAAGAATTAAAAATGAGTGTACCATCTGTTCAACCTACGTGTGGAATATTACTGGCAAGTTTAAATGTTATTTATATTAAAAATTAAACATAAAAATAATAAATGTTTATGTTAATTGATTATCTTTTTGACACTGTTTTAGAAATTAAAGAGGGAAGATCCTTCGATACACGGATTTGTACCAATTCTTGAAGTTTTAGTAAGTTTCAAATTAGCTTTCTGCTAAATTAAATATCAGGATATTTTTTAACAACTAAATTTACTTTGTTTCCAGGACATTACACAAATTACTCGATCATCTTATTTACTTGTTGTATCAGATCGAGAAACAACTGCATTTGCAAAATTAGAAGTAAATCCAGAGACATATGTAAATAAAATATTTAAAAATGCAATAATTGAATTGGTTAAATATAAACCTTGCTGGTGTGAAAGAAAATCTAAGTGAGTATTTTTTTTTGTCATTTAACTTTGAATTAAATCATTGATCAATTATTGTTTGAAATATAAATTAAATTATTGTTTTTTTTTTACTTGTATGTGTTGATAGATTCACGTTGATGATTAATGAATTTATTGTTTTGGTATCTGGACAAACTAATTCTAAAATTGTTAATATAGAAGATGATGTGAGTGAATCTGAAACGGTTGTTGATCCTGATGCTCCTTCAGTATCAAATGGAACTGATATGACAATTGATAGTGATGAAGACTTTGAAGATTATTTTGATGACTAATCAAATGTATTATTAATTACGTTATGCTATCATTGTATCAAGACTAAATTCTTTTTCAAATAAAACAAAAAAAATTGTTTCTCATTATGCTACGACTTGATGTATTTTTTATATCATAAAATTTCTAAATTTTAATTTGAGCAATCTGTTTTTCTTTATGTATAAAAATTAAAAAATTTAAATTAGAAAAAACAACACAATTATTGTAAAAACCATGATAAATAAAAGAAATAATTTTTTTTCACTTTAACAATCGAATTTATTTTGTTCCACGACGTCACACAAATTAGTTGATCAAGAAAGAACTGTATTTGCAAAATCCAAGTAAATCAAAAAATATATCAAAATAAAATAGCTCGAAATTCAATACGATTATTATTATTAATAATTTAATTAAATATTATACTATTGTTTTAATACGAGCATTTACTTATTTATTTGTTCTTGATAAGTCATATTTTTTAACAACAAAAAAAGTATTTAAAAAAAGTCAACTAATAATGAAATAATAAAAAATAAGTTTATATAATATTATTGTATTTACCAAACGATGCATACTGTTTTGAGCCATGTTTTTTCCTGTAATTACTTACTTTTTTAAAAATTCATTTTATAAATAGTAAAGAGTCGAGCCAAGTTGTGGATTTAGTTCACAATGGATTCCTTCAGCAGCCAGCTTGACAAGTTTACGTGCAAGTTGTAAAGGACCAGGTATATGCCAAATGCCACTATAGTTGAAATTCATAAACATCAAACGATATGTAAGCAATTGCATTTTATCAGGTTGAAGAGCCACATTGTCATGAATGACATTAAACAATGTAGGTGTAGATGATCCATTTCTATTTGATTTTCCACTTATATAAAAATCGTATTTTGTTGGACACATTATAACATCGTCAACGATAGTGCCAACTGGTGGATTAACAGCTCGTCCAAAACATTCAGTAAAAAATCGTGTGTTTACTTTTTTATTAACAACAACATATGCCATTGGAATTTCATCTTTTGGTAATTGATATAAGTCAGCAAGTTTAAGTTGTATATGAGGAATTTCATTCAAAAAAATATTAGTTATTTGTTCTTCTTGTACACCAATTCTGTATATAATAATTTTTTCAGGAAGAGCACCATTTATTTCATAGAATTTATGCACAGCTTTGGTAATGTTAATTGCAAAATTATTCATCAAACCAATGTCATCAGTGTGAGTTGATACTTTGGATATAAAACGTCCTACATGTTTGTCAAGTGATGCAACCATTCCACTGAAAAATCTATCTGGTTGACTTGTATCACGACGACTTTCAAACCCAATTATCATCAAGCTATTCAATGGTATATGAACACTCCAAGGAGAACCACCAATTTTACAATTTATTTGTATTGCAACTTTTGTTGCAATCATTTGCATATTATTTGGCCTGAAGGATCTCGATGAAACCAACTGATTGGGCACTGAATAATCTATGTAACATTTTTTTTTAATTGCTGAATAAACGTCAGAAGAATCTTCAGGCATAACACAAAATATCAACTGAGGATTTGTATGACTCAAATATTTATCAATTTCATTGCTGTAATTTTGTGGTGAATCTTTATTAATCTCAATATAATGAGGCTCACGAACTTGGAAGTTGTGGAGTGATTGTTGCATACACGAAATAAATCCTCTAGCATTTTTTGAAAATTTTTTTGGCACAATTACAATCCAATTATTAAGTGACACAGGATTAAAAAGCCCATGAACTTTTAATTGACTCGTCCAATTTAAATTTGGATCTAATCCCGATACTTCAACAGTCAAATTATTGGCAAAAATAATTTTGCTGTTTGGTAAAATACGAGCAGGAATAGTAACAAGTTGTTGATCTAACTGTAAATTCCATTTAGCAAGCTCTGCAACAGCTGATGGATTTTCATTAAAACGCTTACTGATGGCAACTAATTTTTGAGCATAAGATTCAACTGGTATACGTGATCTATCAGCCAAGGCTTCCATAAGTTTAGAATCATTTTTCATTGCATCAGACAAACCTATTGCTCGACAAAGTTCAGGTACTAAATAAACAATGTCATCACATCTAATAGGATTATGTTCACTTGAACGAGTGATCAACAAAGGCTGCTTCAAGTCATTAATTAAAATATTATATTTTTTTTGATAATACTCCACGAATGTAACATCTTGCTCTTCTTTAATTTTTGACTGAAATTTTGATAATGGTGTCATTGAAAAGTCAATATCATAAATTTTGTATGATTTGTCATTGTAATCAACCCACACGGTCGTATCAATCAGCTCAGCTTTGCAAGCAGTTTCAACATTTTGAAAGCCATATGTTTCCTTGATGCGATTCAAAGTCATCAGCATGCTTTCTTTTCTAATAATCTTGTATGTTATGTCGGTAAACATCAGCACATCTTGTTCATGTTGACAAATTGATGTGTTGTATCCAGGCCACAGTTCAATATTGTGTTCATTAATATCAGTTTTCAAGTGTAAATCAAAAACATTGTCACCGACAAACAATAGATTGAGATGAATAAAAGATTTTTTAAATAAAACATTAAAAAACTGTGTGTAAATAGGATCTAATTTTTCAAGTGCGCCAATGAATTGAATAGAAATTTGAATTGATTGTTTATCAGTTGGACGAACAGCTGTTAGTTCAGTTAAATCATTTGGCAAACGTTGATTTGAATACATGACAGTACCATTAAATACATATCCACCAAAGTTTTTTTGATGAAGTCCAATTAATGCTTTACGTATAACAACAGAATTTTCTTCTGGCTCAAAACTAACATGATACTTGTAAAGACACCAATCTGGAGCTGTTATTAATTTAAAATAATTTGCTTTCAATGTGATAGGTTTCCCACTGATTCCTTTTTTTGATTCAATCCATTGTGGTGGACGAGTCATGATATCACCTTTATTTTTATTCTCGTCATTGTCATTAGCCTGATTGTTGTTGTTATCATTCGTTACATCAGTTTGCATTGGTTCTGGTTGCATTGATTCAGATGATGTATCATTTTTTATAGTCATTTCATTGCTCTGCAAAGTATAAAATTTAAATAGACGATATTCAACTTAAAATTTAATTGACATAAGACTTGTTATTGTGACATTGAACTTACAAGTTCAG